>CAUYLG010035251.1:0-140418 GCA_963573385.1 Cacajao melanocephalus
TGTGGCCCAGGCTGGAGTGCCTGATCTCAGCTCACTTTGACTTCTGCCTCTTGGGTTCAAGTGATTCTCCTCCTTCAACCTCCTAAGTAGCTGGGATTACAGGCACCCATCACCATGCCTGGATAATTTTTGTATTTTTAGTAGAGATGGGGTTTCACCATCTTGGCCAGGCTGGTCTCAAACTCCTGACCTCAGGTGATCCACCCGCCTCGTCCTCCCAAAGTGCTAGGATTACAGGCATAAGCCACTGTGTCCAGTTGAAGGAAGGATTTCTATTTGTGCTCTAGTCTGTTCCCTGTCAAGTTCTTAAGGACTCTTTATTTTTTTTCCTCCCCACTTCCCATCCTTTTTTTTTTTTTGAGATGGAGTCTCATTCTGTTACCCAAGCTGGAGTGCAGTGGCATGATCTCGGCTCACTGCAACCTCCTCCTCCTGGATTCAAGCAATTCTCCTGCCTCAGGCTCCTGAGTAGCTGGCGCATGCCACCACACCTGGCTAATTTTTTTGTATTTTTAGTTAGAGACAGGTTTTCACCACGTTAGCCAGGATGGTCTCGATCTCCTGACCTCATGATCCGCCTACCTTGGCCTCTCAAAGTGCTGGGATTACAGGCATGAGCCACCATGCCCAGGACCCGCCCCTCTTAAGGACTCTTTCTGTATTACCTGGTCCCTTACTTATCGCTCCAAACCCCTCCCCCACCACTCACTTCTTTGCTCACTATACTCCATGGACAGTATTTCCAACTCAGACTTCACACATACTGCCACCTGCTTTGTTTCCTTCGTAACACAATTTTTGGTTACTTCAGTTTATCTTATTTCTCTTTTGTTGCTGACTCATTGTCTCACCACTACCACAGCCCAAGGCAACCACTGATCTGTTCTGTTACTACAGATAGATTTGCCTTTTATGGAATGTCATATAAATCACATGGAATATAAAATAAATACTCTTTTATATCATCTAGCTTCTTCCACTTAATGATTTTGAGATTCATCCATATTGTTCCATGTGTAGTTCTTTTTTACTGTCGAGTAGCACTTTACATGGGTGTACCATACTTTATTATCCATTTACTTTTTTTTTTTTTTTTTTTTTTGAGACAGAGTCTCACTCTGTCACCCAGGCTGGAGTGCAATGGCATGATCTCAGCTCACTGCAACTTCCACGTCCTGGGTTCGAGTGATTCTCCTGCCTCTGCCTCCTAAGTAGCTGGGACTATAGGCACATGCCACCATGCTTGGCTAATTTTTTTGTATCTTTAGTAGAGACAGAGTTTTACCATTTTGGCCAGGCTGTTCTTGAACTCCTGACCTCATGATCCACCTGTCTCAGCCTCCCAAAGTGCTGCAATTACAGGCGTAAGCCACTGTGCCTGGCCTTCCATTCACTTATTGGTAGACATTTGGTGTTGTTTCTACTTTGGGGCCATTATGAATCAACTGCCATGGACATTGGTATACAGGTCTTCATGTGAACAACAGGCTTCATTTTCTTGGGTAAATGCATAGCTAATGGTAGAATTGCTGGGTCACCTGTTAAGTATATATTAAACTTATAATAAACTGTTTTCCACCAGCAATGCATGCTCATTACAATTGTCCCACATCCTCATCAGTAACAGCTATTGTTACTCTTTTTAATTTTAGCCATTCTAGCAGGTGTACAGTATCTCACTGTGGTTTTAATTTGCACTTCTCTCGTGATATTGAGTATCTTATGTGCTTATTGGCATTCATGTAGTATCTATGGGGTTATGTGTGTTCAAATCATTTTCCCATTTAAGAAGCTGGATTGTTCATCTTATTACTGAGTTGTAAGATTTATTTACATGAATTCTAAATACGAGTCATTTTTCTGGTATATGTATTGTGAATGTTTTCTCCTAGTCTGTGGCTTGCCTTTTTATTTACTTACCTGTGTCTTTCTTTTCTTTTTTTCTTTTTTTTTTGGTTGTTGTTGAGATGGAGTCTTGCTCTGTCGCCAGGATGGAGTGCAGTGGCGCAATCTCGGCTCACTGCAACCTCTGCCTCCCAGGTTCAAGCGAATCTTCTGCCTCAGCCTCTTGAGTAGCTGGGACTACAGGCACGCACCACCATGCCCGGCTAATTTTTGTATTTTTAGTAGAGACGGGGTTTCACCATATTGGCCAGGCTGGTCTCAAACCCTTGACCTCAACCTCCCAAAGTGCTGCGATACAGGCGTGAGCCACCGTGCCCAGCCCTAAACATTTCATTTTAGAGTATTTTTTGTGTGCAAAGACAGTTTTGTCTACCACAAGGTCATGAAGATTTTATCCTTTGTTTTCTTCGAGTCTATGATCCATTTTGAGTTAATTTCTATACTTGGAATGAGATCAGAAACAAAGTTCACTTTCCCCCCAAAAAGATATCTAATTGTTCCAGCACCATTTGCTGGAAAAAAAGAATTTTCCCCACAGAATTATCTTGGCTTCTTTTTCAAAATCCAGTTCATTATATATGTAGAGGTCTATTTCTGGACTCTATTTCCCATTGCTCTAAGCTCCCCCTCTCCTTTTCTTCTTTAAATATTAAGCATAAAATAGTCGTCAAAATTATAATTGATAACAGGGAAAGTAACTTAATTGTCCATATATCCCTAAGAAAGTGACATCAGCATGAAGATTTTATTCCTATTATAATGCAGGACAAATAAGAAACATATGAAAATTAATGCTAAATTTATCATAAACAGACCACTAAAAACAAACAACATCCTGGTGCCCTCTAGTGGGAGGAAACTGTTAAGGATATGCCAAACAAGAAAGTTGAGCTAATAAACACTACTCAGAGGAATAGTAATACCAACAAATTTGACTATTTCCATGCATTCTACTCATATTTTTTAATACCAAAAAAAATGTTTTTTAAGACAAAAAAAATTTTAAACAAAAAAGGAAAATGTTTTGGTGTTTTAAGTAACTTTAATCCAATGTGAATGCAATGAAATAGAAAACTGGATGGACAAACAAAACAGGTATTTGGAATTTATATCCCCATAGTATACTTCCCTACAGAAGGGAAATGGGGTCAGAAGCCAAAGGAAAAGAGATAAGATTTTACATAATTAAAATTTGTAGATGAAATTGTTTCAAGATACATAGTATAAATGCATTATCAAGACATATATGTTAATATATACTTGTATGTGACACATAATATGTAATATTATATATATATATACACCAAATTTTTCTAGAATGAAGGACAAGATGATGTCAACAATGATTGCCTGTGAAAAGCAGGGGTGAGTAGGGAGAAAGGGAGAATTTACATATCCCTTATTTTAAACATGTAAAATAAATGCTCTTATTTTAAAATGTAGGTCTACCATTTTGAAACAATCTAATGGTAATTTTGTATGCTTACACATGAACTCCCAAAATAGGTGGCAAGTGAATAATGCTTTGTTCAGAACAGTGTGTTCCCATGGTTGATTATAATTAACTAACCCTTGTTAAGTCCCTCAAGGTACAAAGCTATGTAGCCGCATTCTCTAACACACAGAAGGGAGACAGATAACTACAAGACCCCTCATCTTTTAACTGGAAATTCTTAGTGTATTCACCTACCTTTTTCTTCTTTATTCCTATATTAAAAGAAGGGGTCTCTCTCCTCATTATCATCTCCTTCAAACTACCTCCCTACCCCAAATATTTTTAAAATCTATTATTCTGGTCACTTAGGTTCAAAACTGAGTCATGACTCTTACTCTCCTTCCAAAAATGTTGTTTCTTCTAAATATTATCTTTGCGTTAACAGGGAGGAGGAGTCTAAGAAGACTTGGGTGAATGATGATACCAACAAGTAACAGGAATACTTCAACACTGGTGTTCCCTCCCCAACTTCCCTGACTTTTGCATATAATTTCCTCAGTCTCCTTTTTATTTACTCTTTCTATTTACTTTCTGTTCTCCTTCTCTTAATGCCAAAGTACATGCTGCTTCCCACATAAAGCTTTATCTTTACATTCCTTGGAGATAAACTATTCTTCTGAGTGGTTTAATGGTTGTAATTGCTGCCTGTACCACTTAACAGACTTGTAGTCCATGGTCCTTTACACTGATATTCTTCTCTTTAAGCACTTGCTAATTTTTCCCAAGTGTTGGTAAATTCTCAAGACTGTGGACAGATCATACAATTTGTTTTATTTCTACTATCTTGCCCCAAATAGGTTTCACATGAGTGTGTTATTCCCACCTTAGAAATTCACAGGAATTCCACAAGAAAGCTTTGGGGACAATAGTCGATTTTACTGTTATCAAAGACTTACACATACTCAGTCCTCCATCTGGTAAATGGTACCAAAGAATTATATGCTGTGCTTTTAGTTAATTTTAATGAAGGGGTTCAGTGTATGCTACCCTAGAATATGCTACCCTTGCATAAGAATTATCTTGCGCTGAAGGCAATTGAGAAAAAGCAGATGCAGGACAAGTTCTCTGCCTCCCTGCCCCCATCTACCTTTCATTTACCTTTACGAAAGTGTCCCCCCAAGTACTTCCCTTACCAGGAAGGAGACTAAAAAAAAAAAAGTCATCACTGGAGACAGTGTGGCACTGAGAGTCAACACAAACAAACCTTGCTAACTACCCTTGATCTACCATTAGTTTCTCCATACATTTATGTTCCCACAACTTGCTTCCCCTAGAAGCTCAATGTCCTTTTCCTTTGTCTTGTCACTTCTCTAAAAAATTACTATTCTTTGTTAAGATGCTATGTAAGCCCAAGTTCTAATTACCTCTTTGAGTTACTCATCACTGAGCTCTCCTTATATATGTACGATGCATATATTAATAACTTTGTTTTCCTCTTGTTAATTTGTCTTTTGTGAGTATAATTTGCAGCCCCAGCCAACTTTTATGAAACCAGCATAACCTTGATTCCAAAACCAGACAAGGGCAGTACAAAAGGAAAATTACCTACTGATTTCACTCATGGACATAGATATATACAATATATGAGCTCATGAACAAAATAATAACAAACAAACACAGCAATGTAAAAAAAGCATGATCAGGTAAGTTCATTCAAAGTATTCAAGAGTGATTAAACATTTAAAAAACTGCTTCATAGAATTACCACCATAATGGATTAAAGGAGAAAATATCATATGATCTCAATAGACACAGAAAAGGATTTGACAAAATTCAACAATTAATAATTTTTAAAAAACTCTTAACAAATGGGTAAAAGCAGCTCTTAGAAATTAAAAATAATAGGAATTTAAAAATTCAATAGAAGAATTGGAAGAGGAAGTTAAAACAATTTCACAAAAAGTAGATAAAAAGACAAAGAAGAGAAAAAAAAATTTTTTTTTTAATTGGCAGACTAGGACTGAAGGTCATAAAGAACAGAGGAAAAGGAAAAAATAAAATTATCAAAAAGTAATCTTTCCCAGAACTGAAAAAAGAAAATTTCCCAAGACTGAAAATAATGACAGGATTCAGCCAATGCTCTGGACAATGAATGCAAGACCACACAACATCAAATTTTAACACCACGGATCAAGGAGAAAGGGAATATCTTAGGGTTCATTAGAAGTGGGCAAAAGAACTATACAAAACAGAAATCAGCAAACTTCAAGAGCAATACTGGATAATGGTGTACTCCTTCAAAATTCTAAAAGAAAATTAATTAGTAGCCAGGTGAGGTGGCCCACACCTGCAGTCCCTGTACTTTGTGAGGCTGAAGTGGGAGGATCACTTGAAACCAGGATTTTGAGACCAACCTGGGCAACATAGCAAAACCTTGTCTCTAAAAAAAGTAAATAATTAGCAAGGCATGGCAGCATGTATCTGTAGTCCTAGCTACTAGGGAGGCTGAAGTAGGAGGAATGCTTGAGCCCAGCAGTTTGAGGCTGCAATGAGCTATGATCATGCCACTGCACCCCAGCCTGGACAACAGTGTGAGATCCTGTCTCTAAAAAGGAAAAGAAAAATGACAAAAAATAGTTCCTAGAATGGTGTGAATTTTGAAGGCTGTATTAAAGGCATGGAAACATAGATGGATACATAACTACTGAAAGATATAACAAAGATAGTTACCAGTCTTTTTCTGTCACAAATACTACAGTAACATATCTTTGCATATAATTTTCATATATGTGTTTGGTATATAAATATGGTAAATTTCTAAAAAGTAAAATAATTTGGTGAAAGACAACATACATTTTTAGGTTCAAGAGATATTAACTCTCAAACTGCCCTCCAAATTGACTGCACCAAGACTGTACTACCACCATGAACGTATGAGTGTCTGCTGTTCTACACATAGAACTAATTCTTTAAAACAAATAAATAAACAAGGAAACATAAGAGACAAGAACCTAAATGGCTAATGTGAAGGTAGAACTGAGGGAGAAGGTAAAGATGCAAGAGCGAGAAAGAACAGCCAATCTGGCAACATCCCTGAAATATCATAAGGCACTGATAATTAGATAACAGATCAATACCAACTTAGCAACCAGGATGCCTTTTCTAAATAAAACAAAAGGAAAAGAGCAAGTTGAAAGTCTTAATAGCTTCTATTTTCCCATCAAAATAGGAAGTGAGATCTGAACACAAAGGATGTGAAGAAGATTTGAAATAAGACCCATCACTTAAAATAACTGTAAAGTGAAAGGGCCTATATACGACACAAACTACATAAGACACTATTAAGAAATTAAGCTCTATTAAACTACATCAAAATCAAAAGACAAATGACAAATTGGGGGAAACAGTCACAATTCATATTACAAAGGACCTGTTTCTTCAATATACAAAAAGTTCTAACAAATTGATTTTTTAAAAGACCAACAATCCAACAGGAAAGTATGCAGAGCATATCACCAGTTTATATAGAAAGAGAAACAAATACAAAAGGCTTTAAAGAGAAATGTAAATTGAAACTTCAATAACATACTACCTTTCATCCATCAGAACAGGAAAGATCTAAAAGTCTGATAACATAGTGCTAATGAAGTTGCAAAAAACAATTACTCTCCGCAGGGCAAGGTGGCTCAAGGCTGTAATCCCAGCACTTTGGGAGGCCAAGGCGGGCGGATCACAAGGTCAAGAGATCGAGACCATCCTGGCCAACATGGTGAAACCCCTTCTCTACTAAAAACACAAAAATTAGCTGGGCATGGTGGCATGCGCCTGTAGTCCCAGCTGCTTGGGAGGCTGAGGCAGGAGAATTGCTTAAACCCGGGAGGCGGAGGTTGCAGTGAGCCAAGATTGCGCCACTGCACTCCAGCCTGGTGCCTGGCGATAAAGTGAGACTCTGTCTCAAAAAAAAAAAAAAAAAAACAATTACTCTCATATGCTGCTGGTGAGAATATAAACTGGTTTATATGCTCCATGAAAAGTAATTTAGTAACATCTATCAAAATTTATAATTTAGGCCAGGCACAGCAGGTCACTCCTATAATCCCAGCTCTTTGGGAGGCCGAGGCAGGAGGATCACTCGAGGCCAGAAGTTTGAGACATGCCTGGGAAGCATAGCAAGACCTCCAGTCTCTACAGAAAAATAAATTTAAAAATTAGCCAGGTGTGGTGGTACATACCTTTAGTCCTAGCTACTCAGAAGGCTGAAGCAGGAGGATTGCTTGAGCCTAGGAGTTCTAGGTTATAGTAAGCTGAGCTCCAGCCTGGGTGACAGAGCAAGACCCTGACTCTTAAAAAAAATAAAAAAATAAGTACAACACATACATCCTTGGAATCAGCAATTCCACCTCTAGCAGTCTGTCCCACAGATACACTTCCCCATGTATGAAATAATGAGGATATTCATTAAAGCATTTTTTGTTGTAAAGAAAGACTGAAAACAATTTAAATGTTTATAGGAGACTGACTTAAATAAATTATGGCAGGGCTGGGTGCGGTGGCTCATGCCTGTAATTCCAGCACTCTGGGAGTCTGACGCAGGCAGATTACCTGAGGTCAAGAGTTCAAGACCAGCCTGGTCAACATGATGAAACCCTATCTCTGCTAAGATATGAAAATTAGCCAGGCCTGGTGGTGTGCACCTGTAATCTTAGCTACTCAGGAGTCTGAAGCAGGAGAATTGCTTTAACCCAGGAGGTGGAGGTTGTACTGAGCCAACATTGCGTCACTGCACTCTAGCCTGGGCGGCAGAACAAGACTCCATCTCTAAATAAATAAATAAATAAAGGCATATCTATACAATGGAATCCTCTACAGTTAAGACAACAAGGCAGCTATATATGTTTTGATATAAACTATCATCAAGATATATGTATACATTTTCTTCCCTTTTCACCAAGATATGTTTTAAATGAAAAAAACAAGGTACAGAATACTGAATACAGTACGATAAAAGTTAAGTTTGTATATGCATAGAATCTCTGGAAATACACACAAAAAAACAGTAATAGTGAGTCTTAGGAAAAAACTGGGCAAGCAGGGAAGAAGAGACGATTAAAAAATTTATTTTTATTATCCATCCTTTTGCACATTTTGAATTTTGTACCTTTACTACCTATTCGAATATAAATAATTTCTTTACAAATATGTTAGGCCAGATGTAGTGGTTCACACTTGTAATCACAACACTTTGGGAGTCCAAGGTGGAAGGATCACTTGAGCCTAGGAGTTTGAGACTAGCCTAGGTAACATGGTAAGATACCTGTCTTTACAGAAAAATAAAAATTAGCCAACCATGGTGGCTTGCGCATGCAGTCCCAGCTACTCAGGAGGCTGAGTTGGGAGGATCGCTTGAGCCCAGGAGATTAAGGCAGCTCCAGTGAGCTGTGATCGTGCCAGTGCACTCCAGCCTAGGTGACAGTGAGAGCTTGTCTCAAAAAAAAAAAAAAATTATATTTTATTAATGTTTTACTATCTCTTGAATTAAACATCTCCTCTCTATTCCAACTGTCACTGCCCCAGTTCTGGATCTCACTGTTCACCTGCACTGCTGGCTGAAGAAAAGACTTGGTGCTACGCTTCGTGCCTCCAGTTTTACCTATTTCTAATCCAACTTCTATACTTCCTGCCTCAAGTGATTCCCAATTGTCTACAGAATAATGTTAAAACTCCAGTGTACAATCTCCATATAAGAGAAAGGCAAGACATTAATGTTCAGGTTATTACTATCTGGATTAAGTAACTGCTGAGAAATTTGTAACACTTGCTCTGCTATCATTTTAAACACATTTCTTTTGCTTGGTTGTGCTTCAACCAAGCAAAAAGAAAGAATAAACTTCAGGCTGGGTGTGGTGGCTCAAGCCTATAATCCCAGAACTTTGGGAGGCCAAGGCAGGCAGATCACTTGAGGTCAGGAATTTGAGACCAGCCTGGCCAACATGGTGAAACCCAATCTCTAACAAAAATACAAAAATTACCCGGGCATGGTGGCATGTGCCTGTAATCCCTGTTACTTGGGAGGCTGAGGCAGGAGAATCATTTGAACCTAGGAGTAGAGGTTGCAGTGAGCCAAGATCATGCCGCTATACTCCAGCCTGGGTGACAGAGTGAGACTCCATCACAAAAAAAAAAAAATAAAATAAAATAAAAAAAAAAAATAAACATCAATACTTACATGTTACTCTTAATAGAAGCCGCCTACTCTATGAAGGGATAGTGTGGCAGTTTTGACACATGGCCCCAAAATTCTCTGACATCCTTCTCATGGAGGTGGGATTCAGGACCTGTCCCCTTGAATCTGGGCATGCTTATATCTGCTTCAATCAACATTGTACAGGGGAAGTGATGCTATGTGACTTTCAAGACAAGGTCAGAAAAAGTCACGCAGCTTCTATCTGGTCTTCTTTGGGACACTCTGGTAGAAGAGAACCACCACGTAAAAAACCTGACTATCTTGAGACCACCATGCTGGAAAGGCTATATGCAGACACTCTGATGGCCAAAATCAACTGCCAGCCATGTGAGTGAGCCATCTTGGACATCTAGCCCAACTAAGCCTTCAGATGACTGTAGCCCCAAGTGACAACAACCTCATGAAAAACCTCAAATAATAATTATCCACTGAGCCATTTCCCATAATCCTGACCTACAAAATCAGAGGCAAAGTAAAATGATTACTTTAAGCCTGTAGGTCCTGGGAATAATTTGCTATACAACAACATTAATTGTAACAGGTATTTTACTTTAGTAGACAAGCTCTCCTCTTTATATTATTTAATAACAATATGGAAATTTTTTTTTTTAGACAGGGTCTCACTTTGTTACCCAGGCCAAAGTGCAGGGGTGTGATCATATAGTTCACTGCAGCCTCGAACTCCTGAGCTCAAGCAATTTTCCTGCCTCAGCCTCCCCAGTAGCTGGGACTATAGGCATGTACCACCACACCTGGCTACAATATGGAATTTTGAAGACATGGCTGCTTTTTTTTTTTTTTTGAGACAGTCTCACTCTGTTACCCAGGCTTAAGTGCAGTGGCACCATCACAACTCACTGCAGCCTCAACATCCCAAGCTCAAGCGATCCTCCCACTTCAGCCTCCCATGTAGCTGTGACTACAGGCATGTGCCACCAGGCCAGGCTAATTTTTTTATTTTTATTTTTTGTAGAGACAGAGTCTTGCAGTGTCACCCAGGCTGGTCTTGAACTCCTGGGCTCAAGCAATCCTCAGCCCCGGCCCCCCAAAGTGCTGGGATTACAGGCATGAGCCACCATGCCTGGCCTGCTGCTTTACTTCTCTTTTCTGCCTTAGAATTTCAGACAATTTTTTTTTAAATTCCAAACCACTAATTTTGCTAACTTAGGACCAGAGAGGTGAAATCAGAGACCAAATTAGTAACAGAATATACATCACAACCCATGCTTCTTGATTCTCAATGTAGTGTTTCTTCTGGAATCTAAATTTCTTTGTATCTTCTTCCTTTCTTTATTCTACTCCTATTCTTTGTGACAGAAGAGCAGCCAAAATCATATTAATCAATCACCCCTTTATGGCTTCCTCCAAAGAACCCAGGCTTACAATTCACAGATTTAAAAAGCATTTCTCAATTCTGCTTGTCTCTACTCTTACTGAGCAGGAAGAAACCTTGACATCTCACCTGCAGTAGCAAGTACCAGCCTCCTGGGGCAATTAAATATCACTAATAGAATGTAAATTTGTTACCAACTGTACTTTGTTAGCAGGGAAGCAATGATAATAGAAGTGCATTATCCAAGTATTAAGATTTTCACAGAGTTTCCAGCAAGGTAGATAGGAGGGATCCCATCATCATCTAGACTGAAAACTGCTATCCTTTGTCAACGGTAAAATGCAAAGTTGATCTGCATGTCTAACAATTTTCTAACAAAGCTCTAAGTAGGAGTTAGGAAGGCTGGTGTATTTGATAGGATCAGGAAGTAACCATGAAAAGAAAAATTAGAAGATAAAACACAAAGCAAACATCACCAGATAAACAGATGGCAGCAAAGAAAAACAAAATAGAGACTGCATGAAGGCAGCCATCGTCCCACAGCCCAGATTAGAACTAAAGTTGGATTTGTAGTTTTTTTATTTATATTCATTTGGTTTCTATATACTAACTTCTGTAGCCTGGCCTCAAAGTGGGATTGCTAATAAAAGAGACTTAAAGTCAGTAAAATTACGGCTTAAAATGATTAGAAACAACTCAACTATCCATCAACAGGGTTCTGATCGCATAAACTGAGGTGCATCCAAGAATGGAATATTATACAGCTATAAAAAGAGAGATGAAACTTTGTACTCATGGAAAAAAAGCAAGGTTCACATTATACTACCCTACTGTATAAGAAAAAGGGGATAGAAATAAATGAATGCATTGTTCATATTTGTATAATTAGACAATCAGAAATTAAGGCTGGGCCATAAAAAAATGTTTTTGGATATTTACACATAACTTCACTACCAACTTTATGGCTCAGTGAGAAACTTAAGATTATTACAATGTTTCTTCTTCTTTAACTTTTGCTCTTTCCAATTTAAGGATGAACCAGATCATCTGAATGAGAATATTTAGCTTTGGATGGCACTATAAAGTCTGACGATCGGTGTATCTGATGCTGATTAACTTCCAAAGTTTCCTGAGCTCAGAGAAAAGATGACTTCCCCCCATATCTGAACTAGATGAGTAACTGCCACACTCACTTTCCTCTTCTCACAATAATGTATTACCTCTACTACCCCTAATCAATATCTATAATTTAAGGGAACACCTTACTATCTTTTCATTAATGACTCCAAGCACTTACCTAGTTACTATGTCATGCGTTTTAGGCTTCAGCTGTCACGTCCTACCAGGTGGGAGTGTAAATGCTTGAAAATCACTGACCAGTTATATGTAGTCTTTGCAATTGGACACCCTGGAGCTTAAAAAAAAATTTTTTTTTTTTTTTTTTTTGGGTAGAGATGAGATCTTGCTAGGTTGCCAGGGCTGATCTTGAACTCCTGGCCTCAAGCTCTCTGGCCTCAGACTACAGGCATGAGCCACCATGCCTGGCCCCTAGAACTACTTTTTAATGCCAGTACCGAAGCGTAACTCTTTGAAACAAAAAATCATAAACCCCATGCTATTCCCTACAACCATTCATTTTCCTAGGTTTTTCAGTCCTGAAAGGTAGCTTAAAATCTATTAATTCCACCCCCCCAATAGTAACAATTTCCAACATGCAAACAAATAGACAAAAAATTATTAGGCACTGTATCTCTCAACTGCTGGGAAGAATGACTAAGTTAACTATAGTCATAATATTCTAAACAGCTGAAGAAACAGAGTGAGAATCAGGACCAGAAATGTAAATAGAATACTCTCTTCCCTCAATTTCCATTCTTCTTATAGTCCTTCCCAATTACCTTCACCACCCTTTCCCTTCCTCTAGGGAAGGAGGCTGCAGGCAGCAGCAGCTGGTTTTCTCACAGCTAGTTTTATTTGGTTTACATGGCAACAGAAATGCATAAAAAGTCAGGCACAAAAGAGAGCTATTTGTTTATGATTGGCTCAAATTATTTTCATCCAGGGAAAAAGACTCTTAAATTAATAAAAAGGAATTGGGAGAAAGGAGAGGTAAAGGAGGATTTTCTAGTGAAAAGCTCAAAGAGACAAGTCTGGGGAATTGCTCACAGTGTGGTACTGTGCTTCTGGGTTCTGAATTCTGTTATCAGTGGCCCTGGTCCCAGATCTAGGGAACTGAATAATGGTTAAAATGTCATTATTTAAACATTTTTCATCTGTCCACATCATCAGATCTCAGAATAACATCACTGTTTGAACTTTCTAGTTTCTATAAACTAGTGCCAAGAGGCTATTACAGGCAACATCAGGAGTGAATACACCCAAACTCAGAAATATATCTCAGAAATAATCCCAGAAACAGAGGGAAAGAAGGAATAATTATTTTTTTAATACACTCCACCCTTCTGCTCTGAAATGAGTATCTCTTAAAAACTGTAGTTATGAAAGTCATTCATGTTCACATGGAAAACAATAATTTTTTATATGCAGAAAAGATATAACCTTTTCTCATGTAAGTATTATGACATATGTTATAGCTATAAAATCATTAAATACAGTAATTGAGAGTATGAATTTTGAAATTAGGCAGATAAAAGTGAGTCCCAGCTTTCTCACTCCTTATGTGATTTTAGACAAGTTATTTAATATCTCTCAGTGCCCAAGTTAACTTACATATAAAATGGAAATAATAAATGATTATCTCACTTGCTAATTCTAAGGATTAAATTACAAATATATGTGTGTATACATATATATATGTGTGTGTATATTTCTCACTCTGTCACCCAGGCTGTAGTGCAATGGTGTGATCTCAGCTCACTGCAACCTCTGCCTCAGCCTCCTGAGTAGCTGGGACTATAGGCGTGTGCCACCACACCGGGCTAATTTTTGTATTTTTAGTAGAGATGGGGTTTCATTATTTTGGCCAGACCGGTCTTGAACTCCTGATCTCATGATCTGCCTGCCTTGGCCTCCCAAAGTGCTGAGATTACAGGCATGGAGCCACTGAGCCTGGCCAGGATTAAATAATATTAATAGTAATGCACTTAGAACAAATCTGGTACATAGTAAGCACTCAACAACATACATTGCATCAATTTTGCACTTCTACAATATATTATGTGGCTAGTATTCCACTGAATAAATGTATCCTACTTTATTAAAAATCCTTTATTGTCAGATATTGTTGTTTCTAAATTTATATTATAAATAACAATGCAATAAATGTTAAATCTAAATCTTTGTCTGTGATTGTTTCTCATTAAAATAAGTCCTATACATAGAATTCTAAGTCAAAAGAGACAACATGTTCTCTATTGCCAAAGTACCCACCAGAAAAGCAACCATTTATATTTCTATCAGGGTGCATAAAAATGTTCATTTCCTCACCCCTTCATCCACATAGAGTTTTATACATTAAAAGATGTGTATCTTTTAATAATCTATGTTTTAGAGTGAAAAAATACAGGATTCTAATAGAAAACCCCATCACATCAGAACTGCTGGTTTCCCATATTTGGAGGTTAATTTTTATGTAGTCAAATATATTGCTCTTGTGAATTATGGGTTTCATGTCATATTTAAAAAACAATCTCTGATGGCGTCTTACAGTACCTTTTCAGTATCATTTTTATTTATGCAAACCTAAAGTACAGAAGTTGTTTATGCTGACTAACAATTTGAAGTTCACCCTTTCAGACCTTTAGCTATGAATTCATAGACATGTTTATAAATAATATTTTAAATACAAATATGGTCATACACTATCCTACTACAAAAGTAGTAATTTCCTTTTTTAAAAAATGTATCAGAGTATCCTGGAAACCACCCCATGTCCAAATACATATATCTGTATCATTCTTTTGAAAGCCTGGAAAATATTTCATTGCATAAGTGTACTACATATGACTCATGTAATCATTCTTTTGTTACCTTATTGTTTCCATTTTTCACTATTACAAACAATGCTGCAATAGAAAAGTTCTTGTACCAGTGCCATTACGGATTGTGTAAATATTTCTCAAGGGTAAGTACTACAAAATGGAACTGGTAAGTCAAAGAGTATGAGCATTTTTTATTTTGATAACTATTGCCAAAGAGTCTTCCAAAAGGATGTCGAAATTAATTCTTCTATCAACCTTGTCAATACCCAATATTATTAATCTTTTAAATTTTTCTAATATGGACAGAAATGATCTCTCACTTTTTTTGTATTTCTAATTACTAGTGAAGGTGGGCATATTCCCATTCTAATGGCCATTTGTAATTTCTCATCTTTGTAATTCAAGTTTGTATCTTTTGCCCATATTTCTATTGGTTTGTATATCTATTTCCTATTAATTTGCAAACATACATATTATAAACATTTCCTCCCAGTCTACAGCTTAATTTTCAACATTGTTTATGGTATTCTTTTTTGTATAAACGTTTTTTACTTGATGTTTGGAGTCTTGTTTAAGAACCGCTTTTGGGCAGGGTGCAGTGGCTCACGCCTATAATCCCAGCACTTTGGGAGGCCAAGGGAGAGGATCACTTGAGGCCAGGAATTTGAAACCAGCCCAGGCAACGTAGTGAAAACCCACCTGTATAAATGAAATAAATTAGCCAGGCATGGTGGTGTATTCCTGTAGTCCCAGCTACTCGGGAGGCTGAGGCAAGAGGCTTGGTTGAGCCTAGGAGGTGAGCTCAAGTTCAGCTATGATTGTGCCTCTGTACTCCAGCCTGGGGCAACAGAGTGAGACCTCATTTGCCTTTTTAAAAATTAAATTTAAATTTTAAAAAAGGTTTTCTATTCCCAATATTCCAAACATCCAAGTAAAAAACCCTTATACCTCATTGATCTTATATGCTGTATTTATATTTATTCAGAACTATTCTCACTAAATTACCTTGTTTGCTTTGCCTCTTCCCCAATTTATTAACATTATAACAGATTCTATCCCCACCTTCCAAGATGGGACAGAACAACAATAAAAGTGGATTAAGAAATTTATACCTTACACATCTTATCTGCTCCTCACAAAAACCATACAAGGTAGGTGTCATCCCATTTGTTTTACAAACGAAGAAACTGAAGACAAAGAGATTAGACAACTTGCCAAAGGCTACTCTAAGATTTTAACCTGATTCACAGATTCCAAAGCCCCACTCTTCTCTCACAAAATTGCCTTCGTTCCTGCCCTAGTGTAATATCATATCTATATTCATGATTAACATGATGTCTACATCATTATCTAAGAAATCAATCTAAAGATATTAATAGGCCAGGCATGATAGCTCATGGCTCATACCTCTAATCCTAGCATTTTGGGAGCCCAAGGCAGAGGACTGCCTGAGCTCAGGAGTTTGAGACCAGTCTGGGCAACATGGGCAGACCCTGTTTTTATTAAAAAATTTTAAAAATTAGCCAGGCATAGTGGCACTTTCCCTGTTGTCCTAGCTACTTGAGAGGCTGAAGTGGGAAGACCGCTTGAGCCCAGGAGCCGAGGCTATAGTGAGCTGTGATCACACCACTGTACTCCAGCCTGAGCAAGAGTGATACCCTATCTCAAACAAAACAAAATTTAAAAAACAGTAATAGCAGGTCCAGGACCAGCTCCTGCAAGGTATTCTCTCACTGCTTTGGTTGCATTCGGTTGTAATTCTTTCACTGCATTCTCTCATTGGGTTGACCATGACCCTTTGGTAATCACTGGAACCTAATCCTTTGGCCTACCTTTTCAAAAGATGACCCAGGCAGATATTTCATTTAAAAAAATTTAAAATCCACATTCAAGTCAGTTTGAGAAACACTATACTAGAAGCATAATAAAAGACTCCATGTACTAAAAAAAATAAAGGAGAAAAAACAAATCATTTAGGCCAAATAAGAGAATAAACACACAAAGCTGAAATACTGATTAGAGATGTCATAAAATAGAAGAAAAATAATAGGTATGCAGCAATAGCATTAGAAAGCCAAATCAGGCTGGGTGCAGTGGCTCACGCCTATAATCCCAGCACTTTGGGAGGCTGAGGCTGGTGGATCACCTGAAGTCAGGAGTTTGAGACCAGCCTGGCCAACATGCTGAAACCCCATCTCTACTAAAAATACAAAAATTAGCCAGGTGGTAGTGGCATGCAACTGTAATCCCAGCTACTCAGGAGGCTGAGGCAGGAAAATTGCTTGAACCCGAAAGGTGGAGGTGGGCAGTGAGCTGAGAGTGTGCCATTGCACTCCAGCCTGGACAACAGAGCAAGACTTAGTTTTGCTTGCAATCATGTGACTTAAGGAAAAATAAATACAGACTGAACATCACTTATCTGAAATGCTTGAAACCAGAAGTGTCTCCGATTTTAGATTTTTTTGGATTTTAGAATATTTACATTGGTCAAGCATGGTGGCTCACGCCTATAATCCCAGCACTTTGGGAGGCCGAGGCAGGTGGATCACCTGAGGTCAGGAGTTGGAGATCATCCTGGAAAACATGGCAAAATCCCGTCTCAAAAATACAAAATTAGCTGGGCATGGTGGTGTCTACCTGTAATCCCAGCTACTTGGGAGGCTGAGGCAAGAGAATCCCTTGAACCCAGGAGGCAGAGGTTCCAGTGAGCCGAGACAATGCCATTGCACTCCATCCTAGGCAACAGAGCAAGACTCTGTTTCAAAACAAAAACAAAAACAAAAACAAAAACAAAAACAAAAACAAAACAAAACAAACAAACAAAAAGCCCTGTGATAAAAAGATACTGTGTTAGACTGCTAGAAAATATTTACAAAATATATTATGTGGCAATGTAGTTATATTTAGAACATATAAAGAACACCTACAACTTAACAAAAAGACAAACAACCCAATTAAAAATTAAGCAAAAAGACACCCACACTTTTACAAATATAAATAAAAATAAAAGCACATGGATTTATCATCAGACATTATGGAATTGCAAATTAAGCACAAAGACCACTACACACCCATTAGAACGACTAGAACCTGGAGAAACAGGAACTCTCACATACTATTGGCATTAGTGTAAAACGAGACAACCAATTTAAAAACCAGTTTGCAGTTTTTAATAAAAGTTAAACATAAATCTGCCATAAGATTCAGCTATTCCATTCCTTTGTATTTACCTAAAAACAAAAAAAAGAAAACACATGTACATACAAAGACTCGTTCATAGATATTTATAACAGCTTTACTTGTAATAGCCCCAGATTGAAAACCACCTAAATGTCCATCAACAGTAAACCTGTTAACAAACTATAGTGTATCCATTCAGCTATAAAGGAATGAATTATTGATACATACTATAACATGAATGAATCTCAAAATAATTTTGCTGAGTGAAAGAAGCCAGAAAAGAGTTCATAGTACATGTTTAAGATTCTAGAAAATGCAAACAAAAATCTACTGTGATAGACAGCAGGTAAGTAATTGCCAATGTGTGTCTGCTTCCCCACATATTCTCTAACAGAATTTATTACTGAATCGCCAGGTACCTGCCAATCTGAGACATCAAAATAGTACCTTAAAGTAGTTTTTATTTGCATTCCCCTAACTAAGCATGAGACTGTGATTCTTTTCTTTTCTTTTTTTTTTTTTTTTTGAGAGCAGTCTCACTCTGTTGCCCAGGCTGGAGTGCAGTGGCACAATCTTGGCTCACTGCAACCTCTGCCTCCTGGGTTAAAGCAATGGCCTCCGTCTCCCAAGTAGTTGGGATTACAGGCAGGAACCATGATGCCAGGCTAATTTTTATATTTTTAGCAGAGATGGAGTTTTACCATGGTGCCCAGGCTGGTCTTGACCTCCTGACCTCATGTGATCCACCCGCGCTGGCCTCCCAAAGTGCTACGTGAGCCACTGTGCCCAGCCTGTGTTTATTTTCATATGTTTAAGTGACATTTGTATTTCATTTCTTCTGAACTATCTGTTCATATTCTTTGCCCATTATTTCTACTGGATTACTCTTTTTCTCACTGACTTTTAGAGTTCTTTATATATTAGGGAAATCAGCCCTTTGTGAGTTGCAAATATTTTCCCCAGTTTCTCATTTGTCTTTTAACTTTGCTTATAGTAGTTTTTGCCATGCCACCCTCTCCTACCCACAAATTAAAAAAAAAATTATGTAGTCAAATTTATAGCCTAGCTCAGGTGATGGGTGCACCAAAATCTCAGAAATCACCACTAAAGAACTTATCCCATGTAACCAACCAAACACCACCCATTCCCTCAAAACCTACTGAAATAAAAAACAAACAAACAGTCTATTCTTTTATGGCTTCTGGAATATTTTATCACACTATACTATACAAAATTATGTTTTTTAATTCTCCCATGGTTTCTTTTAGTACTTTTCCATACTAGTACCATAGTTGCATTTCTTATATTGAATATTTGATACATTCGGAATTTATCCCAATGTAAAATGTGAGGTATGAATATAAATGTATTTTCCATATTGGCTACCTAAATTTCTCTACACCATTTACTAAATAATCCATTCTTTTCCACAATCCTACCCACCACCATTGATTTAAAATGCCACCTTTATCTTATATTACATATCTTTTGGTAAAAAAGTTAACAAACTTTCTATTTTAAGGAATATAATTTTGAATAGTCTATCATTTCAAACTTTTTACCCAAATTTTATTTTATAAGCTGGGCACAGTGGCATATGCCTGTAGTCTCAGCTACTCAGGGGCCTGAGGTAGAAGGATCACTTGAGCCCAGAAGTTCAAGTTCAGCCATGGCAACACAGCAAGACCTGTCTCTTAAAAAAAGAACAATACGCAATTTGTTTGATAGAAGTCATATTTATGCAAGATTATTTAAAGGCTGTTCAGTCTACTTCCTTTTCTGAAAAGTCACAGTTCTATTCTCTATTCCAACAATACAGTCAGCTATATGACTCTTCCATATTATCTTGGCTTCCACATACTTATCTTCAATGTGTTGTGTTATAACGTTAAACCCTTGGGTTTTCTCAAAACATATTACATAAAAGAGCCATTAAAGAATAAAACAACTAAACATATTTATTGCAGGAGTATCAGAGACAATGAAATCAGTATTTTCACTCAGTATTTCCAGTGTGAATCCTTCTTGAAAAATATCTCAGAAAATTTTGTTTTTCCAGAAGAACTAATAGTAAGTTCTTTGAGTTTCCACTTTTATCTTCCCTAGTATTTATTATGCTATTGTAAATGTTATATAGCAAGACACATGAAAACTTTGTGAATCTTGTCATGAAATGAATAAATAAGCTTGCTGGGGAAGTGTGGTAGCCAAGAAGACGTGTTGCTGAGAGCTGCTTCAAGAGAACCTATCATATGGACCACAATTTTGCCTCTAGCCACCAACCCCATGAACAATGAAAGCACTCTTTGCCTAAGCTGCTCCCAGCCAGTGACTGAGCAAGACAGGGGTAGTAAGTGCCTGCCCACCTGCCCCATATGGGATTCTGCTCACAGGCAACTTTTTCTTGGGGACTCTACCTCTGCATGGCTGGGATTTTCTCAACTATGCTGTGGTCTGCAAGATTTCCTACCCAATCTTTTCTTCCTGGTCTTCCTTGATAGGTAATAGACTTGCATCATATTCAAAAAGCTCTCCCTCTCTACTCCCGGCTCCCTCCCAACTGATTGTTTGTGGTTCAATAAATCTTATGCCTCTAAGTCTGTCTTGGAGGATCCACACTGACACAGGGAGCATAAGATAATTTAGCTAATCATGGCAAGACTCAATTGCCTATTTAAATAGCACCTGACTCCACATTCTTCATACCCAACATTATCTTTAAAATTGCATGATGGTTTCTCTAGACAAGCAGATGGAAGTCATGAAGCCCAGGTGTAAAAGAAGAGATACAAGCTTTTAAAAGAAATCTAAGTATACTGTGGGCCTTTTGGCCATTTCACTTGACAATTCAAGTACATTTGCCTCAGGAAACAGAACAGTCTCTAAGTGAATCAACAAATTTTCCTTTGATCTATCTTGAACTGAGAAATAACAGATCTGGCCAGCAATGAAGGCAAATATAGCACCTCTATCTGGCATTTAAAATATCCTGAAGAACAAATACGTTATCAGCTCAAGATTTCTTCACCCCCATTACCGAGGAAACTCTTGACTCAAGGACGTATGTTTTGCCATCTTGTGAAAGGAAGCATTCATTCCAATAGGATTTCATCTGTTGTTGTTGTTGTTTCACATTTACATTTGGCCTATTTCCTCCATCATTCTATTCCAAAGGGAAAGTCTTAGGAAATTTGCCAAAGTTTGGAAACTACTGAAACACTCTGAGAATGCATAAAGCCTATAATGACTAGTGGTTTTATTTTAGAACCTCAAGAATTATGTACTATGTTGTATATAGTGTTTAATATACTGTGCATGGCTAATAAATACTAAATCAATTCTTCATAACCTGGACAAAAACTCTTTATTCACAAGACCAAAATATTACTCAACCATTTCTCCAGACAAAGAACTCTCAAATCTTTCATTTTGGCTTTACAGCTTCACACTACAGAAAGTCCTGAGGGACGAAGGCAACAGCATCACCCAAAAACTACATCAGGGCATTTCTTTTAGAGAGGTATAAATTTGCCCTGCCCTTAGTTTCACCTTCTTACAAAGTTCTGTAGTCCAGGCTAAATAATTCCTCTCTTCCTCCAATGTTAACACCCTTCAAATATTTGGGAGTGTCTCTCCTGGATCTTGTAGTTGGAATTCAGTCAACCCTGCATGCTTGAATTTGTTAACTGATCTTCATAAATTCATGTATTTATCCCCTTCAGCACTACAGTTGCTCTCAGAGCTCACCACCTTCTGTTTCTATCATGCTGACACTCTGCTAAATGTAATACTCCCAGTGGGCTCTTGCCAACTCCCTATGCTGTGGCACAATTCTTCTTTGTTAGCTGCCCAGAATAGCACCGGCTTTCCTTTGACTGCCAGATCACATTTCAAGCCCAAACCAAGTTTGTTATCTGCCATTTCTGTCAAGTCTCTCTGGCCCTCTGGGGTTTCATTTATTTTTTTCTGTCAGATCTCTTGTATCTCCTCTTTGGCCTCCAAAACAAGAGTAGAATTGTGTTCTATTGTTAATTTCCTAGATAAATCAATATTGTTCATATTCTGGCCTGACATTAGTACTAAAATGGCTAACTGCTAATTTTCATAAGTGACCATTTTCTCCTTCTCTATTCAATTCTTACCTAAATTTTTTCCTTGTTAAACTACAGGATGGGTGCTGTATGATGCACTTTCCATACTAAACTCATTTAATGGTTACCATAACCCTGTCAGATAGGCATTAATATCTTACTCTAACAGGAAGAAAATGAGGCTCAGAGAAAACAGATAAAGCTAAAAAATGCAGCAAATAAGCCACCCACCAAAACAGATCAAACTTAGTAAAATGTCCTCTGTACTGTCATTGTGGCTTCTAGAACCTTATTCCAGAGTAATACATCTTTAATACAGTCACAGACAGCTCACATTCTCTATTTCAATTCATTTATTCAGCAAACATGAATTAAGCACCTAGAATATATCCTATAGACTAAATATTTGTGTCCCCACCCCACCCCACCCCAGCCCAAATTCGTTTGTTAAAACCTAATCTCCTCTGTGTTGGTATTTGGAAGTGGGGCCTTTGGGAAATCATTAGGTCATGAGGACTGAATGGGATTAGTGCCCTTATAAAAGAGATCTGAGAGCTCCCTCATCCCTTCCACTACGTGAAGACGTGGCGAGAAGATAGCTCTCTATGAACCAGCAAGTGAGCCCTCACCAGAAACCAAATCTTTTGGTGTCTCGTTCTTGAACTTCCTGTCCTCCAGAACTATGAGAAATAGACTGTTGTTTAGAAGTCACCCAGTGTATGGTGTAGCAGTTATAGGTACAGACAAAGTTACCAAGGTATGCCAATAGAGAGTGTAACTAAAAAGGAGTCGAGATCAAGTATCTGATAGATGTGTTATGCCCATGGACTTAAAGATCCAGAGTCACGAGCTAGTTCTAAGAGTTTTCAGCAAATGACATGGAGTGTCATTTGTATAACAGCCTGAATAGGCTAAGACAATGTGCTAGGCACTGTACAAAAATAATTCCTACAGTCAATGAGTTTACAAAGATTGTAAACTTTCACCAGAGATGAAAGAGAAACATGATATAATCACATAATAAAATATGTAATTAGAAATGAATAAAGAATTATACAAGAAAAAGTACATGATACTATGAGACAGTATAAAGGAAAACCATAGTTAGACTTGAGGAGATTTACGGGAAGATCTTTGGGAAAGTGACATACGAGACTTGAAGAAGGAATGACTTGAAGGTGAATTTTCCTGTCTACCTATTTCTGTGCTATCATCTGCCATCTCTAGTCACTCCATGTCATTTGCTGAAAACTCTTACAACTAGCTCATGACTCTGGGTCTTTAAGTCCATGGGCATAATGTATCTGTCAGCTACTTGATCTTGACTCCTTTTTAGTTACATTCTCCATTGCTGTACCCTGGTAACCTTGTCAGTACCTATAACTGCTACACTTCTGGAATCTAACATTCAAATACTGTCTTTCATCAAATCTAATATGCCCTTAATTGGAAGACTCATCGTTATTTCACATAATAGTAAGAAGAAAGTATTACCAATTAAACTGGGATCTCAACTTTAGAAATGTTAAAATGGAAAAGAAAGTATTCCTTAAAATCAATCAATTATGGTATCTTAACTTTTATGACAACTGCTTATCTTTTTATCAATATTGCATTCTCTTTTTTTCCTTATGTCTATTTGGAAATAGTTTGAACTCAACTACACCTCTGGAAACTTGATCCTTTTGTACTATCCTCGTCTGTTTTTCTTGCCTATCACTTCCTTCTCAAGCTAGCCAAAACTAAAGGTATTATCACTTCAGTCAGTATCTTGCTAACTCCCTTGTCTCTCTGGCCTTCCACTGCACCTACACAGCAAAAAACACTGTCAACTTTCTCTGTTTCTACACCTGAGCTAAGTTCTGCTGAAGTAACTCATTCAACCACATTGGCTGGTATTACATCAACCATACTCACAGCCAGAACACTGAGCCTCCAACAATAAGCAATAAATCTGTGTTGCCCAAGTCCTCACTCTCCATGCTCCTAATATTTCAAACTTCCTTCACTGTCTTCAAAATCACAGTACTATCAACATCTCTGCACTCCCAAAAGACAATTTTATCCCTTATTATCTAAAAACATAAAAATACAACATGGGAATTTCTTCAATTTCTGAATCCTCCCATCCGGATTGCCTACAAATTTACATCCATCCATCAGTCTTCTCATTTATTCATTTCACTAATATTTATCAAACACTTACTGTGTATCTGGGACTGTTCTTGGGTTATAGCAGAACAAAAATCCCTGCCCTTGTAGAGCTTAGATTCTGGGAGAGAGACAATAAATATCAAACATAATAAATTATGTGTTAGAAGGTGGTAAGCAAGACAGAAGAAAGAAAAGGTACTGCAGGATAAAAAATCAAAAGTGAAGAAGCAGGGGCTGGTGTGGATGGTCAGGCTACAGTATTACAGCTAATAGTATTAAATAAGTAGGGCTCAAATTCAGAAACAGACAAGCTAATTTAAAATATAAGTGATATAAGTCTGAATAGTGGTTACATAGGGGCGGGGGTGGGAGGCAGGGAGCTTCTGACAGGGAAAGAGCATAAGAGAATATTCCAGAGAATGAGAACATTCAATGTCTTGCTGTGCCTGGTGTATACTTAATATTTGTGTATTTTACTCAATTTATACCTCAATTAAAAAAGAAAGACTAAATAGTTAAAGGTACCTGTAGCAAAATGGTAATCCTGTATATTGACCTTCTGACAAAAAATAATTAAGAACTAGAGATTTGAGGGAGTGTAGCAAAGCTGGGCACAGTAGCTCACATCTGTAATCACAGCTACTTGGGAGGCTAAGGCAGAAGGATAGCCTGAGCCCAGAAATTCGAGGCTGCAGTGAGCTATGATGGCACCACTGCACTCCAGCCTGAGTAACAGAGCGAAACTTCAGCTCTAAAAGATAACAAAAAAAAAAAAAAAAAAAAAAATGAAAGAAAATGAAAAAGATGGAAAAGAAAATTAAGGAGGCTGGGTGCAATGGCTCACGCCTGTAATCCCAGCACTTTGGGAGGCTGAAGTAGGAGGATCACTTGAACCCAGTAGTTCAAGACCAGCCTGAGCAACACGGGGACACCCTGCCTCTACAAAAAATTTCAAAATTAGTCAGGCATGGTGGTGCATGCTTGTGGTCCCAGCTACTTGGGAGGCTGAGGTGAGGGAATCACTTGAGCCCAAGAGGTAGAGACTACAGTGAGCCGTGATCGCACCACTGCGCTCCAGCCTGGTCCTGGCTACTTAGGACGCTAAAGTGGGAGGATTGCCTGAGCCCAAGAGGTTGAGGCTACAGTGAGCTGCGACTGCACCACTGCACTCCAGCCTGGAGCAACAACAAGAATGAAACCTTGTCTCCAAAAGAATAAAAAAAGAGTGTAGCAGAATGAACAAGGAGAAATATAAATATGAGTTCATAGTTTAATATAATCGTAGTAAATTTTAAAGACTTTTGGCTTTCATTACCCATGACATGAGAAGCCACGGCAAGAGTCAAAGCCTAGGAGTGACATGATCTGACTAGGTTTTAACAAGTTCCCTCTGGCTAGAAACTGAAAACAGACTACCGAAACAGCAGCAACAGAAGCAGAGCCCATTTGGAAGGCTACCGCAATCATCCACGTAAGACATAACAGTGCGGCTTACACCAAAGTGGTGAGACGTGGTTAGACTATGAATACATTGAAAGTAGAGCCAAAAGGATTTGCTGATAGATTAGTATTAGTGAGGTGAGTCAACAATGACAATAGGACTTTCTGCCCAAGTTGCTGGGCAGTAAGACAAGACTGCAGAAGAAATAAGTTTCAGAGGAATTCACTTTTGACATGCTAACTTTTGAGATGTCTATAGACACCTGAGTGAAGACAGAAAGACAGCAGTTAGAGATGCAAGTCTGGAATTCAGTAGAGTTTGAGACTCGTCAACATTTAGGTTAGATGATATTTAAAATCACGGAATAGGCATGATCACCACAACAGAAAAGAGATGAGCTTATTCAAGGACTGGCCCCAGGGCATTCCATATTAATAGGTCTCTTACAGTGTAAGACATCCTGTTTCTATGTAAACAAGGCCAATCGTCCTATTCATGCTTTGAATCATATTCCTTCCTTTCTTTTCAAGGACTTCAGTCCATTTTTATTTCCTTCTTCCAATCTGGCTTTCCTCCTCTCCAAACTCTTTTACACAGGCACCTAAACATATACAAGTCATACTTTTTTTTTTTTTTTATTTGAGACAGGGTATCCTCTTGCCCAGGCTTGAGTACAAGCCTCCGCTTCCTGGGCTCAAACAATTCTCCAGCTTCAGCCTCCCGATTAGCTAGGACTACAGGCGTGAGACACCACACCTGGCTAATTTCTGTATTTTTTGTAGAAATGGGGTTTCACCATGTTGTCCAGGCTGCACTCGAACTCCTGAGCTAAAAGTGATATGCCCACCTCAGCCTCCCAAAGTGCTAGAATTACAAGCATGAGCCACCGCACCTGTCCCATCAAGTCTGTTATATATTGTTTTAAAAAACATTTTCCCTAGAGCTTGCATCCCTCTCTGGCATCTCTAATTCCCTTATTCTTCACAGTCAGTATTTTCAAAACAGTTTTCTACCACAGCTTGTTTTGCTTCCTCGCAAATAATGTCTCTAACCAGCACAATTTAACCTTACCATCTATCCTAACACTTAAACAACTGCTTTGCTGCTAAAGCCAGTGAATTACTTTCAATACCGATTTTATTTTACATTTTTATAGCATTTAACACTGAATTCCCCTCCTTCTTAAAAACTCTTCTTTTTGGAACACCACATTCTCCTGGCTTTCTCCTTCAATCCTGGCTTCAAATTTCCTTCATTATCTTTTCCTTAACCAATTCCCTTAAATGCTGATGTCCAATGGGGTCCATTCTTAGCCTTGTCTCTATCACTTCATATAAACTCCCTGGTGACTCCACTGAAAGAATGAATGATTTGACAGAAGATCGGTGGTAATCTTACCAAGGACTGTTTCAGAGAAAAGGTGAGGATAAATGCTCTATTATTAAATAGAAAATGAAATGATAAATCTAAAAGATCATGTATAGATAGGATTAGAGATTTATAAATGATATCCTACACAAAAAAAGCACTTTCAATAAGAATTAAAATCATGTGAGCAATCACAGTACCTGGTTTTATCATCGAGGAGGTGGATGAGATGGTATCAAGAATCGTATATTTAGACAGATGTCACAACTCTCTAAAATGGGAAGAGCTAAACTTCTTTCTCTGGGACAGAAAGGAAAAAGGTAAAAATGAGGTCAAATAGAGACATGTAGTGAGAAAGTCAGAAGAAAGTTGAAAGAGTTGACAAGAGAAAGCCTAAATTTTTTGGTGTCCCAGATCCAAGGTGGGTTGGATAACAATGAGACAGAGATTAGGAAGGGGTCTGAGACGAGTAGAAATGTGTAATAGTTGCTGAAGGAAAAGGCAAAGGGAACTAACCCACATAATGTAAAAGAAAAAATGGTGACTGGTAAAGAGAACTCAAATGAGACTGGAGTTTAAAGACATGAGCTTAGAGAGGCAGCAATTCTATAACTTTATAGCACTGAGTTTTTAAGGCATAGACAGAAACAGAGAAGGCAGACTGTAGGACTGATCCAGGAATATGGGGGCTGGAAGCAGACAAGAACCAAGGGAATAGAAGATATTTGTATGTGACAAACTAAAATGATCAACCATTTGTAACCATAAATTTTCTTTTCTTTCTTTTATTTATTTATTTTGAGTAAAGGTCTTGCTCTGTTGCCCAGGCTGGAGTGCAGTGGTGTGATCACAGCTCACTGCAGCTTCAAACTCCTAGGCTCAAGTGATCCTCTCACCTCAGCCCCTCAAGTAGCTGGGACTACAGGCATGCACCACCACACCCAGCTAATTTCTAATTTTTAAATCTTTTTGTAGAGATGAGGTCTCATTATGTTGTCTAGACTGATCTCAAACTCTTAGTCTCAAGTGATCCTCCTGTCTCGACCTCCCAAAGAGCTGGGATTACAGGTGAGAGCCACTGCACCTGACCATAACCATAATTTTCTTTTCTTTTTTTGAAACAATGTCTTGCTCTGTCACCCAGGCTGGAGTGCAGTGGCACGATCTCAGCTCACTGCAACCTCCACCTCCTGGGTTCAAGTGATTCTCCTGCCTCAGCTTCCCAAGTAGCTGGGATTACAGGTGACTGACACCACACCCGGCTAATTTTTGTATTTTTAGTAGAGACAAGGTTTTACCATATTGGCCAGGCTGGTCTTAAACTCCTGACCTCAGGTGATCTGCCCCATCGCAGCCTCCCAAAGTGCTGAGATTACAGGCGTGAGCCACTATGCCAGGCCCATAACCACAAATATTTTTAATTCAATGTTTTAAAATAGTTATCTTCCAAAATACAAAGGACTAAGAACCACCACATGACAGTAACATCACACTGAAATTGTAATGAATGATCTACACCATCCTGCCCAGATCATGTGGCCTAGGGCACCCAATACCAATCCCACATGCCCCTCACCATAGCAAATTATTCTTCAGTTATAATGATTGTTTCTTTTTTGAAACTGTCTTAGAATAATTTACTACCTGAATGTTTTTGCTTTTTAAACAAACATGAAGAATCTTCTCCTGAGAGGACATGGAATAAGATAAGTGAATAGAAGCCTCCACTGATCACCCTCTCTGCAGGAACACCAAATTTGACAACTATCTACACAAAAAAAAAACACTTTCAATAAGAATCAAAATCATGTAAGCAATCACAGGACATGGTTTTAACTCCATATTACTGAAAGAGGCACCAAAAAAGGAAGGAAAAACAGTCTTGAAATGCAACAACACCCCTCTCCCATCCCCTGGCAGCAGCCACATGGGCAATCTGTATGCTCGGGGCAGGGAGAGCTCAGTGATTGCGGAACTTTGCATTGGAACTCAGTGCTGGCAATACCAGGCAGGACTCAGCAGGTACCCACAGAGGGAGGATTCAGAAGAGCCCTAGCCAGAGGGGATTTACCCAACTCAGCAGTCCTATCTGTAGTTTTGGTGAGCCCTGCCACCATGGGCTAAAGTCCTCTGGGGTTCTAAATAAACTTGAAAGGCTGTCTAGACCACAAGGACTACAACTCCTGGCAAGTGCTGGACTCAGAGCCAGGGCACTTGAGGGGCACATGACTTAGTGAGATGTCAGCCAGGGTGGCTAAGGGAGTGCTTGTATCACCCCTCCCCCAACCTAAGGCAGTGCAGCTTGAAGCTCCCAGCTTCAAAAGAGACCCCTTTCTTCCACTTGAGGAGAGGAGAGGGAAGAGTAAAGAAGCTGCTGTTTTGCAACTTAGATACCAGCTCAGCCACAATGGGAAAGGGCACCAGGCAGGATCATAAGGCCCCCATTCCAGACCCTAGCTCCTGGACATTTCTAGACATATCTTGGGCCAGAAGGGAACCAGTCCTGGCAGGATTCATCACCTGCTGACTAAAGAGCCCTTAGGCTCTAAATAATCAGCAGCAGTAACCAGCTAGTTCATGCCATGGGTCTTAGGAGACATGCTGACTTCAGGTGTGTCCCAGCCAATTGACAACTGTGTTGGCTATGAGGAGAGGATCCTTCTGCTTGAGAAATGAAGAGGGAAGAATAAAGGGGACTTTGTTTTGCAGCTTAGGTACCAGCTCAGTCACAGTGGGGAAGAGTACTAAGCAGGCTCCTGAGGTCCCTGATTCCACGCCTCGGCTCTTGGATGGCATTTCCAGACCTACCCTGAGCCAGAGGGGAGCCCACTATTCTGAAGGGTGAGTTCTAGGCCTGGCAGCATTAACCACAAGCTGACTGAAGAGCCCCTGGGCCTTAAGTGAACATTGGTGGTACCCTGGTACTCATGGGCCTGTGGTAGTGGAAAATATGGGGAGAGACTCCTCTGCCTGGGTAAAAGGGAGGGAAGAGTGGGAAAGACTTTGTCTTGTGGTTTCACTGCCAGGATAGCTGCAATGGAATAGGGCACCAGGTAGATTTCTTTCTAAGGTTTCCAATTCCAGGCCCTGAACAGCATCTCTGGACTTGCCCAGGGCCCAGGGGAATTTGCCATGCTGAAGGGAATGGCATAAGACTAGGTGGCTTCACTACCTGCTGCCTGTAGAGTCCTAGGGCCTTGAGAGAACATAGGCAGTAGCCAGGTAGTGGTTACAGCACCCACTGGACAAGACCCAATGCTGTGCTGGCTTCAGGACTGACCCAGTGCAGACCCAGTGTTGGTGCTACAAGGTTCCTTGTGTCACTTCACCCCTAGGTCCAGGCGATTCAGCACAGAGACAGAGAGAGACTCCATTTGTTTGTAAGAAAGTAAGGGAAGAGAACAAGAGTCTCTGCCTGGTAATTCAGAGAATTCAACTGGATCTTACCCAAGACCATCGAGGTGATACCTCTATGAGTCTGTAAGAGTCTGCATTACTGGGCTTGGGTGCCACCTAATGCAGATATGGCTGCAATTAGATCTCAACACCCAAGTCCCTTTGAGTATCTAGAAAGCCTTCCCAAGAAGGACAGGTACAAACAAGACCAGACTGCTAAGAAGTCAACAAATACCCAACTCTTCAACACCCAGACACCAACAAACATCCACAAGCATCAAGACCAGGAGGAAAATATGATCTGACCAAACAAACTAAATAAGGCATCAGAGGCCAACCTCAGAGAGACAGAGATATGTGACCTTTCGGACAGAATTCAAAATAGCTGTTCTGAGGAAACCCAAAGAAATTTGAGATAACATGAGAAATAATTCAGAATCTTATCAGATAAACTTAACAATGAAATTGAAATAATTAAAAAAAGAATAAAGCAGAAATTCTGTAGTGGAAAAATGCAATTGACACACTGAAGAATGCATCAGAGTCTCTTAATAGCAGAATTGTGCAAACATAAGAAAGAACTGTGAGCCTGAAAACAGACTATTTGAAAACACACAGCCAGAGGAGACAAAAGAAAAAAGAATACAAAAGAATAAAGCACACCTACAAGATCTAGAACATAGCTGCAAAAGGGCAAATATAAGAGTTATTGGTCTTAAAGAGAAGGTAGAGACAGACATAGAAAGTTTATTCAAAGGGATAACAATAGAGAATTTCCCAAGCCTAGAGAAAGATATCGAAATTCAAGTACAAGAAGGTCATAGAACACCAAGCAGATTTAACCCGAACACGACTCCCTCAAAGCATTTAATATCCAAATTCTCAAAGGTCAAGGATAGAGAAAGGATCCTAAAAGCAGCAAGAGAAAAGAAATAACATACAATGGAGCTCCAAATACATCTGCCAGCAGACTTTTCAGTGGAAACCTCACAGGCTAGGAGAGAGCAGCATGACATATATAGTGTTGAAGGAAAAAACTTTTACCCTGGAACAGTATATCCGGTGAAAATATCCTTCAAACATGAAGGAGAAATAAAGACTTTCCCAGACATAAAAAGCTAAAGGATTTCAACACCAGACCTGTCCTACAAGAAATACTAAAGAGAGTTCCTTAATCTGAAAGAAGATGCTAATGAGCGTAAGAAATCATCTGAAGAGCCAGGCATGGTGGCTCATGCCTATAATCCCAGCACTTTGGGAGGCCAAGGTGGGTGGATCATGAGGTCAGGAGTTCAAGACCAGCCTGACCCACGTGGTGAAACCCCGCTTCTAAAAAAAAAAAAAAAGAAAAGAAAAAAAGAAATTATCCGAAGGTATAAAACTCACTAGTAATAAGAAGTATGCAGAAAAACACAGATTCAAGTGTTTTTGAACTTACATAATTGTGGTGTGTAAACTACTCATATTTCAAGCAGAAAGATGAATTGATCAAAAATAAAAACTACAACTTTTCAAGACACAGACAGTACGATAAAATATAAATAGAAACAACAAAAAATTAGAAAGTGGGGGGTAAAAAGTTAAAGTATAAAGTTTTTATTAGTTTCTTTGCTTATTTGTTTGTTTTTGCAATCAGTGTTATCATCAGCATCAGTTTAAAATAATGAGTTATAAGGTATTATTTGCAAACTTTGTGGTAACCATGAATCTAAAAACATACAATGGATACACAAAAAATAAAAAGGAAGAAATTAAAACATACCACCAGAGAAAATCACCTCCACTAAAAGGAAAATAGAAAGGAAGAAAAGAAGAAAGACCAAAAAATAACCAGAAAACAAATAACAGAAAGGCAGGAGTAAGTCCTTATTTATTAATAATAATACTGAATATAAATGGACTAAACTCTCTAATCAAAAGATACAGAGTGGCTGAATGGATTAAACAGCAAGATCCAGTGATATGCTGACTACAAGAAACATACTTCACCTTTAAAGACACATACTGAATGAAAATAAAAGCATGAAAAAAGATATTCCCTATCAATGGAAACCAAAAAAGAGCAAGACTAACTGTACTAGTATCAGACAAAATAGATTTCAAGACAAAAAAGAGACAAAAAAGGTCATTATATAATGATAAAGGAGTTAATTCAGCAAGAGGATGTAGCCATTTTAAATATATATGCACCCAACACTGGAGCACCCAGATACATAAAGGAAATATTATTAGAGCTAAATAGGTAAGACTCCAAAACAGGCCAGGCACAGTGGCTCACGCCTGTAATCCTAGCACTTTGGGAGGCCAAGGTGGGCAGATCACAAGGTCAGGAGTTCGAGACCAACCTGGCCAATATAGTGAAATCCTGTCTCTACTAAAAATACAAAAATTAGCTAGGCAGGGTGGCAGGAGCCTGCAGTCCCACCTACTTGAGAGGCTAGGGCAGAAGAATTGCTTGAACTCAGGAGGCAAAAGTTGCAGTAAGCCGAGATTATGCCACTGCACTCCAGCCTATACAAGAAAGTGAGACTCCATCTCAAAAAACAACAACAATAATAGCTAGAGACTTCAACATCCCATTTTCAGCATTGGACAGATCATCCAGACAGAAAATCATACCAGACTTAATCTGCACTACAAACCAAATGAACCTAATATATATTTACAGAACACTTCATCCAATGGCTGCAGAATACACATTCTTCTCTTCAGTACATGGATCATTCTCAAGGATAGACTATATGTTAGTCACAAAACAAGTCTTAAAACACTCAAAAAATTGAAGTAATATCAAGCATTTTCTGACCACAATGGAATAAAACTAGGAATCAATAACAAGAATTTTGGAAATTATACAAACATGAAGGAATTTCCTGAAACAAATAATGAAAACATAACATACCAAAACCTACAGGATACAACTAAAGCAGTACTAAGAGGGAAGTTTTTTATTTTTTAATTTTTTTTTGAGACAGTCTTGCTCTGTTGCCCAGGCTGGAGTGCAGTGGCACAATCTCAGCTCATGGAAACCTCTGCCTCCCGAGTTCAAGTGATTCTTGTGCCTCAGCTTCCCCAGTAGCGGGGATTACAGGCATGCACCACCAAAGTCCGACTAATTTTTCGTATTTTTTAGTAGAGACGAGATTTCGTCATGTTCCCTAGGCTGGTCTTGAACTCCTGAGCTCAGGCAATTCGCCCCCATTAGCCTCTCAAAGTGCTAGGATTACAAGTGTGAGCGACCGTGCCCAGCCAAAGAGGGAAGTTTATAGCTATAAGTTCCTACATCAAAAAAGTAGAAAAGCATCAAATAAATAACCTATCAATGCATCTTAAATAACTAGAAAAGCAAGAGCCAACCAAACCCAAAGATAGAAGGAAAGAAATAATAAAGGTCAGAACAGAGGCCGGGCGCAGTGGCTCATGACTGTAATCCCAGCACTTTGGGAGGCCAAGGTGGGTGGATCACAAGGTCAGGAGATCAAGACCATCCTGGCCAACACTGTGAAACCCCATCTCTACTAAAAATACAAAAATTAGATGGGCGCAGTGGCACATGCCTGTAATCCCAGCTACTCAGGAGGCTGAGACAGAAGAATCGCTTGAACCAGGGAGTTGGAGGTTTCGGTGAGCTGAGATTGAGCCACTGCACTACGGCCTGGTGACAATGAGACCCCATCTCAAAAAATAAAAAAGATCAGAGCAGAAATTAAGTGAAATTGAAATGAAGAAAACAATACAAAAGATCAACAAAATAAAAAATTGTTTCTTTGAAAGAATAAAACTGACAAACCTGTAGCCAGACTAAGAATAAACGAGAGAAGACCAAAACAAATAAAATGAGAGATTAATAAAAGGGAGACATTACAGCTGATACTGGAGAAACTCAAAGGACCATTTGAGGGTACTGTGAGCAATTATATACCAATAAATTGGAAAACCTAGAAGAAATTGATAAATTCCTAGCCACATACAACCTACCAAGATTGAATCATGAAGAAATCCAAACCCTGAACAGACCAATAACAAGTAGCAAGATCAAAGTCAAAGTAAAAAGTCTCCTAGCAAAGAAAAGCCTGGGATCCAGTGGCTTCACTGATGAATTTTACCAAATATTTAAAGAAGAACACCAATCTTACTCAAACTATTCATAAAAATGGAGGTGGAAGGAATACTTCCAAACTCATTCTATGAGACCACTACTACCCTGATACCAAAACCAGACAGACACATCAAAAAAGAGAAAACTACAGGCTCTGATGAACATTTATGCAAAAATCCTCAACAAAATACTAGCAAGTCAAATTCAACAACACATTAAAAAGATCATTCGTCATGATCAAGTGGGATGTATCCCAGGGATATAAGGATGGTTAAACATACATACACCAATCAATGTGATACAGCCTATCATCAGAATGAAGGACAAAAACCATATGATCATTTCAATTGATGCTGAAAAAGCATTTGATAAAATTCAACATCCCTTCATGATAAAAACTCTAAAAAATCTGGGTATAGAAGAAACAAACCTCAACATAATAAAACATACACAACAACCTACAGCTAGTGTAATACTGAATGGGGAAAAACTGAAAGCCTTTCCTCTAAGATTTAGAACATGACAACAATGCCCACTTTCACCACTGTTATCAAATATAGTACTGGAAGTCCTAGCTAGAACAATGAGTCAAGAGAAAGAAAAAAAGGACACTCAAACTGGAAAGGAAGAAGTCAAGTTATCCTTGTTTGCAGTTGATATGATCTTATATTTGGAAAAACCTAAAGACTCCACCAAAAAACTATTAGAACTGATAAGCAAATTCAGTAAAGTTGCAGGATACAAAATCAACATACAAAACTCAGTAGCATTTCTATATACCAACAGCAAACAATCTGAAAAAGAAATCAAGGAAATAACCCCATTTATAACAACTACAGATAAAATTTAAAACCTAGGAATTAACCAAATAAGTGAAATATATCTATAATAAAAACTATAAAACACTGACAATATTGTAAAAATGTCCATCCTCTCTAAAGCAGAATCAATGCAATGATAGGGATTGCACTGAATCTACAGATTGCAAATGCCAATAACATTCTTCACAGAAATAAAAAAAAAATCCTAAAATTTATGCTGAACTACAAAAGTGACAGAATAACCAAAGCTATCCTGGGCTAAAAGAACAAAACTGGAGGAATAACATTACCTGACTTCAAATTATACTACAGAGCTATAGTAACCAAAGCAGCATGGTACTGGCATAAAAACAGATACACAGACCAATAGAACAGAACAGAGAACCCAGAAACAAATCCATACATCTACAGTAAACTCATTTTCAAAAAACATGCCAAAAATAAACATTGGGGAAAGAACAGTCTCTTCAATTAATGGTGTTGGGAAAACTGGATATCCACATGCAGAAAAATGGAACTAGACCTCTATTCTCACTATATAAAAAATCAAATAAAAATAGATTAAACATTTAAATCTAACACCTCAAACTATGAAAGTACCAAAAGGAAACATTGGGGAAACTCTTCAGGACACTGGAGTGGGCAGAGATTTCTTGAGTAAATACCCCACAAGCAAACAGGAACTAAAGCAAAAATGGACCAATAGGATCACATCAAGTTAAAAAGCCTCTGCACAGCAAAGGAAACAATCAACAAAGTGAAGACACAACCCACAGAATGGGAGAAAATATTTGCAAACTACTCATCTGACAAAGGATTAATAATCATAAGACATAAGGAGCTCAAACAACCCTAAAGAAACAAAATCTATAATTTAAAAATGGGCAAAAGGTCTGAATAGAAATTTCTCAAAAGAAGACATACAAATGGCGAAAAGGTGCTCAAGGCTGAGTGCAGGGGTCACACCTGTAATCCCAGCACTTTGAAAGGCTAAGGCAGGCAGATCACGAGGTCAGGAGTTTGAGACCAGCCTGACCAACATAAGGAAACCCTGTCTCTACTAGAAATACAAAAATTAGCCGGGTGTGGCAGCGCACAGATTGTAATCTTAGAGCTGGATTACAAATCCCAGCTACTGAGGCTGAGGCCGGAGAATTGCTTGAACCCAGGGGGCAAAGGCTACAGTGAGCCAAGATTGCACCACTGTACTCTGGCAAGGGCAACAGAGTGAGACTCAGTCTCAAAAAGAAAAGAAAAGAAAAGGTGCCGCGTGCGGTGGCTCACGCCTGTAATCCCAACATTTTGGGAGGCCAAGGAGGGTGGATCACGAGGTCAGAAGTTCGAGACCAACCTAGCCAACACAGTGAAACCCCATCTCTACTAAAAATACAAAAAATTAGCCGGGCATGGTGGTGAGCACCTTTAGTCCTAGCTACTCAGGAAGCTGAGAAAGGAGAATTGTTTGAACCCGGCCTGGACGACAGTGCAAGACTCTGTCTCAAAAAAAAGAAAAAGAAAGAAAAGGTGCTCAACATCATCAGAGAAATGCAAATTAAAACTACAATGAGAGCCAGGTGTGGTGGCTCATGCCTGTAATCCTAGCACTTTGGGAGGCCAAGGTGAGCAGATCACTTGAGATCAGGAGTTCGAGACCAGCCTGGCCAACATGGTGAAACCCCATCTCTACTAAAAATACAAAAATTAGTTGGGTGTGCTGAAGCGTGCCTGTAATCCCAGCTACTCATGAGGCTGAGGCAGGAGAATTGCTTAAACCCAGGAGGCAGAGGCTGCAATGAGTCGACATTGCACCACAGCACTCCAGCCTGGGCAACAGAGTAAGACTCTGTCTCAAAAAAAAAAAAAAAAAAAAAGGAAAAAGTGCTGGGCACAGTGTCTCACACCTGTAATCCCAGCATTTTGGGAGGCTGAGGTAGGCAGATCACAAGATCAGGAGTTGGAGACCAGCCTGACCAACACAGTGAAACCCTATCTCTACTAAAAGTATAAAACATTGCTTGAACCCAGGAGGCGGTGGTTGCCATGAACCGAGATCATGCCATTGCACTCCAGTCCAGGTGACAGTGCAAGACTCTGTCTCAAAAAAAAAAAGAAAAGGTGCTCAACATCACAGATCATCAGAGAAATGCAAATTAAAACTACAATGAGGGCCAGGTGTGGTGGCTCATACCTGTAATCCCAGCTACTTGGCAGGCTGAGGCAGGAGAATCTCTTGAACTCAGGAGGTAGAGATTGCAGTGAGCTGAGCTTGTGCCACTGCACCCCAGCCTGGGCAAGAGAGTGAGACTCCATCTCAAAAACATTAAAAAACTACAATGAGATATCTTGCCACAGTTGAAATGGCTTATATCCAAAAGACAGGCAATAACAAATGCTAGCAAGGATGTGGAGAAAAAGAAACCCTCATACACTATGAAGAACAATTTAGAGGTTCCTCAAAAAATTAAAAATAGAACTACGACATAATTCATCAATCCCACTGCTGGGTATATATTCAAAAGAAAGGAAATCAGTATATTGAAGAGATCTCTGCACTCCTATGTTTGTTGCAGCACTGTTGACAATAGCCAAGATTTGGAAGCAACCTAACTGTCCATCAACAGACAAATAGATTTTTTTAAATGTGTTACATATAAACAATGGAGTACTATTCAGCCATAAAAAAGAATGAGATCCTGTCACCTGCAACAACATGAATCAAAGCAGATATCCTTATGTTAAGTGAAATAAGCCAAGCACAGAAAGACAAACTTTGCATGTTCTCACTTATTCGTGGGAGTTAAAAATTAAAAGACTTGATCTCATGGAGACAGAGAGTAGAATGATGGTTACCAAAGATTGGGAAGGGTAGTGAGGAGGTTGGGGAGGAAGCAGGGATGGCTAACAGGCACAAAAAAACAGAAAGAAGGAATAAGATCTAGTATTTAATAGCACAACAGGGTAACTATAATCAATAATAATTTAATTGTACATTTAAAAATAACTAAAAGAGTATAATAAGATTGTAACACAGTAAATGTTTGAGGTGATAGATACCCTCATTTACCTTGATGTAATTATTACACATTGTATGCCTTTATCAAAGTATTTCACAAACGCCATAAATATATGCACATACTACGTACCTACAAAAATTAAAAATTTTAAATAAATAAAACATTTTAAAAAGAGTTTTCTTCTGTATGTATAAAATTTCCAGGCTGGTCTCAAAAATTTTAAAAAGAATCTTCTCCTTTAAAAAATTATTCAGGTGTTTTGAATTTAAGTTATCTAAAGCACAGATATAAAATCAAACCACAACAGGTCAGATCCTACATGTGTGGGCAAAGAATCATCTTTCACATACACAAAGTTCTGTACTTCTATATCATGGGATTGGTGATAAGATGGAACACGTACAACCCCTTCTGACAAGTTTTCCTTGTTATGAAAGTACTCCTAAAAGTTGGATCCTCCCACCTCAGCCTCCTGAATAGCTAGAATTACAGGTGTGCCACTATGCCTAGATAATTTCTTTTTTTCTTTTTTTTTTGTAGAGAAGGAGACTTGCTATGTTGCCCAGGCCGCTCTCAAACTCCTGGCCTCAAGCAATCTTCCCACCTCAGTCTCCCAAGTCGCTGGGATTATAGGCATAAGCTACTGTGCCCGACAGTTTCTACATCTTTAAATGGTTGAAAAATTTCCAGTCTGTCCCTGAATCCCTCCTGAAAAAGGTCAAAAATTTTAAAAAAGAAAATATGTCACAGCACATGAAAACTGTATCAAATTCAAATTTTTGGTTTCCATTAAGTTTTTTTGGAATGCACTCATGTATGTATTGCCTAAGGCTACTTTTTTGCTACAATACCAGGTTTGAGTAGTTACAACAAAAACCATATAGTCTTCAAAGCCTAAAATACGTACTATCTGACACTTTAAAGAAAAAGCTTGCTTACCTATGGACCAAGAAAAGTTTTATTTTATTGTATAATTCAATAATGACCATGATAATTATTTCCAAATAGGCACAAGAGGTGAAACCAACAGCAATTTGGAAAATAATGACCTTAGTCAATTATAATTAACAAAGCTTAAAGAGTTGAACATAATACATAGGACAGACAATTCACTTGGTAAACTGACAAATATCAAACAAACACTACAAATGTGCTGCTTTGGTTTGGTTCTTATAAGGCCTTACATTGCTTCTTTTCCATTATCTCCCATGCAAACTTTAGTAAAAAACTCCAAAATCCTTCTGGGAATTTTAGGAAAAGCTACATAGAGGTATTTTAATCACTACAATCCTACCTAGGTACCTTCCATAGCTGTTATACGTTTCAAGAAAACAAACAAAAAAACCCACCAGGTTCCCACATGAAATGTCAAGTGAATTGCAGCCAGTAGGTGGAGACAGTTTCTAATCAAAGCAGAGAAGCAAAATTTGATACCAGTTGTAACGGAAATTTGAACTACCTTCATATCCTACCTTGAAATATTTAGTTAACTAGATAGGACAAAGTGAATTTTTTCCTTCCCTAGTTCAATAATAAAACCAGGCTACCCTGTATTTCCTAAATCAGATTTCACTAAGGAATCAGAAATAGGCTGGTTGGTGAATACCCCATTCCCTATAGAATATGAACCTAATTTATATGATTAAATAAATCAAGTTTTTCCTCTCTTGCCATTAGAACAGAAATATTTTCTGTTCATTTTCTCTCAATGAGGTTAGCATCTTTCCTATGAAATTAAACCACAGGCCTTCCTGTCTACGGTTACCCTCTAACTATCTGATTATATATACTGGGAATGACTATTTCAGCAGTAACAATTTGTTTATATGGAGACAGGATCTCACTCTGTCACCCAAGGTGAAGTGTAGGAGCAGGATCATAGCTCACTATAGCCTCAAACCCCCCAGGTCAAGCAATCCTCCCACCTAAGACTCCTGAGTAGCTGAGACTGTTAGTGGGTTAGTCCACCACCATTATCAGGCTAATTTTTAATTTTTTTTGGAGACAGGCTCTCCCTATGTTGTCCAAGCTGGTCTCAAACTCCTGGGTTCAAAGGATCCTACCATGCCTCAGCCTCCCAAAGGGCTAGGATTAGAAGAAGCATGAGCCACTGCATCCAGCCAGATAATGACTTTGATTACAGCTCTAAATTACCTTATCAAACACCATATATTTTGACTCACAAAAAAAAAAATCTCAAAAATTTTTCTAATTTTATAAACAAGAAAAAATTTCTTTTCTATACTACAAATGATAGGAACAGAATGGTGGTTCCAGCTTTGGGATCCATAGTCCAGAGTCGCATGGCAATTTCTAGCAGTCTGCAGGAGGAAGGAGACTATTCAATTAGGCCTCAAGCAAAAGCATTCTACACTTCCTATCTCAACGTGTGATACTTCTGCTCCCCAAGCACTCTGCTCTGGAGCTGTTCGCTAGCTTTCCAAAGCTCCCAGCAGGAGCTTCTCCCTTGGGGCCTGTCTACCCTATGCTTTTTCAGTACCTTTAATTTCAGTAGTATGCACAATTCAGCCAGGTCCTAAGATGAAGTTTACTTCAAAGCAAAGCATACTAGAGTGCAAAGGACTCACAGGCAACCACTGACACCATCACTAACCAGGGGACAGAGGCACTACAAAAAATGTCTAATTGGAATAAACAGTGATGTTTTCAGAAATTCCTTCTCTTTGGAGCAGCCACCTCTCTACCGTCCTTTTACCTTTCACATCCCCAACCACCCTACTTAAAGTCACACATTGTGCCAATGCGCAATTTAGTTTAATTCTCCTTTATAAGGCTATTTTCAGAAACCATTTGTTTTAGACTACCTAGTAGCAGAACATCCTGAAATTTTTATTTATTTTACCTTCCAGATTATGTGAAAAATAGGTACAAGCATCCTAACCTTTCCATTTTAATAAACCCCAGGCATTTACTCTCTATCAACTGCAGGGACCATTCTAGGAAACCAAAATTTTTAATTTGTTTTTATTTTTTAGACACAGGGTCTCATTCTGTCACCCAGGACAGAGTGCAGTGACATGATCATAGCTCACTGTAGCCTTGAACTCCTGGGCTGAAGGGATCCTCCTAACTCAGCCTCCCAAGTAGCTGGAACTACAGGCATGTGTTACCATACCCAACTAATTTTTAAATTTTTTTTAGTAGAGATGGGGATCTCTATATTGCCAAGGCTGGTCTCGAACCCCTCGACTCAAGTGATCCTCCCACCTGAGCCTCCCAAAGTGCTGGGTTTATAGGTATGAGCCACCATACTTGGCCCCAAAATATTTAAATCCAATGAAAGCCAACATAACACCAGAAAATAATTTTGTCTTTCTTCCCTTGATGTTTCTGATTTTTTGGGAAAGTACTTAATTGGAAGAAAAGTCTGTGGCTGATGGTATATTAAGGTGTACAGAGGTCCCTCACTAGCTCCCTTTATGGAACCTCTCTTCTACTCTTCCTATTATTTTCTTGATTTTTTACTTCCATCTAAATATGTTTTCTTCTAAATATAAGAATTTTAGGTAACTATCATGGGGTAATCCTAAACGATTCCTCCAAAATGAGAATCATCTAATCACATTTCTAAAGTCTCCAGTTAGTTAGAACAACACATACTGCGATGGGAATTGAAGCAGCGAAGCTGAGGGGCTGTCTAAAGTACTAAGATTCCGAGATCTAAAATCAGCTATATATTTATCCAAAACCTATTTAGCAAATAAAGGTAACAGTATAAACGCAGAGAGCCTTTAGAGAAACTCATCTATTTTTATCCTGACTTTGGCCAAATTACTTAAACCAGTGGCTTTAATTCTGCATATACAGAAACAACCCCCCAGCAAACCAGCAACTGTTGGAAGAATAAAGGATTAAGATGTTCCTCATTAGAGACATTTGAGTTCCACCAGAGCATGCATTAACCCTCTGAGGATGCCTATAGTTACAGAAACTCAAATGTTTTAAGTAGTTTCTCGGGCTATTCACAGGCTTCACCTTAAGACAATAATTAGGCATAATTTTACAATCATTTTTATTACATATTCATACCGTTACTGAACACCTACTATATGTTGATTGTTAACCTTTGGTTTTATTTTTCTATATTATAAAGTACTTGAGTCAGCTCACTAACAAAGGTCTGGAGAAATGCCAAATAACGGCTAGATGGGGTCTCAGTTCTATAGTCTATACAATGGTCTCCTACTGCCTATTTTCTCAGCTTTCAGAGTCTAGGCTTCTCTTTAAGATTCTACGAACTTGAAGACTATTCCCTAAACTTAACATTAGTTCCACTATTCTGTTCTCAATCTAGGGACACAGACTGACTCACATGTAACATTTTTAAAGCTCCTGCTCAGCAATGCGCACCCCTCGTAAAACCTTAATCATAGAGAATTTAGTTAAATCCTTTAAAACCAGATTGCTCTGGCTTCACAGAACCAGTCTGGCTGCTCAGCTTCAATTCCCAGGAGAGAAGAGAGAACCTCTACTCTATTATGAAACCAGCTTGCCTAATTGAATTCCCTTTCAGAGAAAGAGGTCAAGGAGAATAACTGCTGTGCCATTTTTCAATTCTTCCTTCCAAGAAATGACTGTGATTGACAGATGCTATTTCTTTGAGTTCCAATGGCCTACTGCCAAGATCAACTGATTATTTCTTGGTTAAAAGAATGGTACCGATCCATCAAGCCACATGACTCCCCATAACCATAATACTTAATACGTTACATTGGTAAAGTTTTATCATTTTCGAAGCTAACAAACACACACTCAACACACCCCATTGGGAAGGTAGAATAGATATTATTAATATCTTCATTTTATAGACTGGAAAACTACAACAAAGGCAATGTATGGCTTATCCAGGGTACACATGTCAATAGTGGATCTAAATTCTAATTTATGAAGTTATATCTTATAGTCCCAGGATTTTCTATACATCACATCTTTGCAATCTTCTTAGTATGTCTACTAATCTCAATATCTGCCCCATCTTATTAAAATATTTGCTAATAGAAAATATCCTGTTCATATGAACAGCTATAGTGTTGTGTGGATATAGATTCGCATGGTGGAGTAGAAAGAGGGATATTTAGAAGCCAGAATGGGTTCAGATTACACTCTTGCCACTTAAGGTGTGTAACTTATGGTAAATTGTTAACTGGCTTCAATTGCTTTATCAGAAAAATTGATATACCATCTACTTCACAGAATTCTAAGAATTAAATGAGTTAACACATCAAGTTCCTAATACTAAAAGGCATGTAAGTGTTAATTTCCTTCCCTGAATAGTCATTGAACAGACCAACAACCTCTAGAGAGTCTAACCCTTCTGATTTCAATGACCCCTAAAAATTAATGGATAAGAATCAGGGAAACTGAAGCACTAATATTTTCCTGGCACTTCCCTCAGACATGTGGGATTTTTTGGCATCAGTCTAAAGAGAGCTTTTAGAGATGCAGTCAAAACCAATTAAGAAAAAAAATAGGAAAAGGCAAATGTGTCCAAATAAATAACATTCATCATGGGTACACAGAGTAATTGTTCTACCAACTAAACATATATTTAAATGCCAGCTAGAATACACTATTCGATCTCCCAATAAAGAAGAGAAGAATGTTTCTCTTCCTACGAAATAACCAGTTAGAGCCAAAGTGAAATAATATAAACACTAATCTAAATAATCTTTCTCCATTACTACCAAATAAGATAAAGCACTTTTCACAACCAATAAGTAAAAAATCATGTTAACTGTGAAATAAGTTCCTAAAAGTGAATTAACAATCCCTAAATTAGTTTAGAACAAATCACATGGCAGTCAATCTCAGTACTCTATACAAATTCATACTAAGCCATCTCTCTCCTGGAACTATACTATATTTCAAAAGACAGTTAAGAGATCACTGCTGTAAATATTTTAACAATTTGAAATGGTTAGATCCTTGACCTATAAGAACTTAAATTAATTGTTGCAATTTTTATCATTTTTGTTTGAAGAAAATTTATGTGTGTATAGGTTTCCTCAAATAAGTTTTTGGGGTTTTGTGAGGGGGGTTGTTTTTTGAGACAAGGGCTCACTCTGTTGCCCAGGCTGGATTCAAACAGTCTCCCACCTCCCTAGTAACTAGGACTATAGGCATGTGCCACCATGCCCAGCTAATATTTTTGTTATTTTTTGTAGAGACAGGGTTTGACCACGTTGGCCAGGCTGGTCTCAAACTCTTGGGCTCGAGTGATCCACTGTTCTTGGCCTCCTGAGTCCAGCCAGTTTTAGTCTGTTATAATCAATCTATGGCTTCTACTAGAACATGTTCAAGGCCAGACTCTGGTTATTAGTTGAAGGGGTATACATATATTTCATATAACTTTTATGTGCTTTAAGACTATCTTTAAACTCTTAGTCTTAGAAAACCAGCAAAATATAACTTACTACAGTAAGTTTAGCATTTATTATATCTTAGTTTCCTCTTTTAAAAATTCCTTTTCTGCAACCATTATAAATGAGTTTCCCAATGTTATACTTTGGAAGATACCAAAAAAAAAAAAACACCAAAAACTCTGTGTCTTCACTGATCTACTTGAGAAAGCCAGGCACAGTGGCAAGTGCCTATAATCACAGCTACTCAGGAGGCAGAGGTGGGAGTAGTGCTTGAGCCTGGTAGTTTGAGACCAGCTGGGGCAACACAATGAGAATCCATCTCTAATAAGTAAATAAGTAATTTTAAAAGTGGGTAAGCAATATGCCTTTATTTTTTATTCCTCTTACTTTCATTCCCAAAGCAATATGCTTTTAGGAGTAATGTTTCTCAACCTAGAAGTTGTAAAACTGTGTCCCAAATAATTTATTCCTAATAATATTTAAGTTCCTTTCTAATGAATAAGTTAAAGTAAATTCAAAGTTTTCCCTGTTAACCTAACTTTGTTTTTTTGTTTGTTTGTTTGAGAGACAGAGTGTCACTCTGTTGACCAGGATGGAGTGCAGTGGTGTGATCTCGAATAATTGCAACCTCCGCCTCTCAGGTTCCAGCAATTCTTCTGCCTCGGCCTCCAAAATAGCTGGGATTACAAGCGTGCGCCACCAAGCCCAGTTAATTTTTGTATTTTTAGTAGAGACGGGGTTTCACCATGTTGGCCTGGCTGGTCTTGCTCCTGACCTCAGGTAATCTGCCTGCCTCAGCCTCCGAAAGTGCTGGGATTACAGGCGTGAGCCACTGCGCCTGGCATTAACATCATTTTCATTCTTGTGTTACATTTAACTTTACTGAGTGGGAGAGAAAGGAGTGATATATAGCCCTAGTCAGCAAGGAATTCTGAACAACTAGTGGGCTCTATTACATATGCTATACTCACAGCTGTGACAACTGCTGATTATTATAGTGCTTGTGACTTATTTTATCTTTATCCACGCATAAATTCATGATAATGACGCAAAGACAGATGAAGAAACTAGGATGAGTGCCTCTTTAGGACTCATGTATGAGAATGTTATGAACCTGTTCATAACCACACAAAACAAGTTATAACTATCTAATCAAATGGAACGTGATGGTAAGCAAATTATGTTACAAGCAGTAGTCCTTAAAAATGTTCAACATTTGCAAATTTTATGAATTCTATTTTTTTTTTTTTACAGTAAGACCAGGATAAAAGGAACTTAACTCTTCAATACTTCATAATTGTTTGTCTTAATATCACCCATGAAATGATAGCCTGGGAAAAATTAAAAGTAATTTTTTTGAGGAATAAAGTTCCATTTTAAAAAACTTAGCCACATTTACCATTATAAAATGACAGATTTTGTGACAACAAATTTTATTATTCACATGACTATAAAATCCTTTTATGAATACCACCCCATCCTGCGAAAGAAAAGAAAAGGTCTCAGGTAAAGTCACTAAAAGTAATTTAACAGCAAAGGCTCTGGAAATAAAGCATTCAAATGCTTTATTTGAATCCTAGTGCTAATATTCACTAGTTGTACTACAGTAAGTGACTTAATGTTTGTGCTTTAATTACTTCATCTATAAAAAAGGAGATGATAATAATCCTACCAACTTTATAGGGTTGTGGTAAGAATAAATGATATGTATAATCCATGTAAAAATGTTCAGAACAGGGCCTCATATACTGTGGGTACTCAGTTTTGTTTTACTTCCCTGCAAAATTTTTGGGAGGTTTGTAGAATAAATGGATAAACTCATGGGGAACATGTCTGTCATAAACATGAACGTTCTTTGCCATTTATATTAAACGAGAAAAGAACCTGATGGGAGGAAAGGAGGTTTTTAAAATGTTACTTATCTTACAGCAAGAGAAGTAAAGACAAGGACTTTGACTTACTTCTTTGGACAAAAATATAATTAAAAGATCCACTGGAAATAATGCCATGTCTGTTAACAAATGGCAATTAAGTAACATTCACTTTTTAAAACACACTTTTTTCTTTCACATGTACCCATATTATTTATTTTTCACTGTTACATTGGCTTTTCTTCAGATCACACAGGAAAGCCACGCTGGACATTGTTCCTATGTCATGCCTCCAGAATGAATTCATATTTTTAAATGCTGCTCAGAATATCAACTCATTCATTCGACATTTATTGAAAGCCATGCACTGGGCAGCAGGGACAGAAAGGTGTCTAAGACACATCCTCATCATCAAGCTTAGTTTATTAGAAAAAATATACACGCAGTCGCGTGCGGTGGCTCATGCCTGTAATCCCAGCACTTTGGGAGGCCGAGGCAGGAAGATCACCTGAGGTCAGGAGTTCGAGACCAGCCTGACCAATATGAAGAAACCCCATCTCTGCTAAAGATACAAAATTAGCTGGGCGTGGTGGCGCATGCCTGTAATGCCAGCTATGGGAGGCTGAGGCAGGAGACCTGCTTGAACCCAGGAGGTGGAGGTTGCAGTGAGCTGAGATTGTGCCACTGCACTCCAGCCTGGGCAACAAGAGCAAAACTCTGTCTCAAAAAAAGAAAAAGAAAAGAAATATATATATGTAAAATCACTAGAAAATGACTAACATGCAATGAATTCAAACATATTCAAAACTGTTTAAACCCAAGAGTTTATGATACCAAAAAACCCAACAAAACCAATGCCTAATTGGAGAATGCTAGTGAGCCAATACAGTAGTCTGAAAATTGGTAAATAAGGGGAAAGAACAAAGTGTTCATCTTGACTTTCCCATATGTATTATACCACTGGGTAAATCAAAGATTAGAAAAGGGCAAGTTTCTCTTTATAGAAGTATCCCAGCTAATAAATGAAGAAAGAATAATAGAATTGGATTATCATCATTGCATAGCTCTTAATGATTTAATGGATCTAAGTAAAAATCATCGACAGCTACTAACATCACAAAAAAAGAAACAAGTTGGGTGAGGTGGCTCATGCCGGCAATCTCAACACTTTGAGAGGCCAAGGCAAGAGGATTGCTTGAACCCAGGAGTTCAAGATGAGCCTAGGCAACATAGTGGGCCATCATCTCTACAAAAAATTTTTAAAAATTAGCTAGGCCTGGTGGCACAAGCCTGTGCTCCTAGTTAACTAGGGAGGCTGAGGCAGGAGGATCACTTGAGCCCAGGAGGTTGGGGCTGCAGTGAGCCATAATTGTGCCACTGCACTCCAACCTGCGCAACAGAGCAAGACTCTGATTCAAAAAAAGTAAAATAAAAATAAAAATAGTTCAGGCATGGTGGTTTATGCCTGTAATCCCAGCACTTTGGGAGGCCAACACTGGCAGATGGCTCTAGCCCAGGAGTTCAGGACCAGCCTGGGCAACATGGCAAAACTCTATCCCTACAAAATAAACAAACAAACAATAACAACCAAAAAATTAGTCAGGCACGGCGGTGCAAGCTTGCAGTCCCAGCTACTCATGAAGCTGAGGTGGGAAGATCAATTGACCCCAGGAGGTTGAGGCTGCAGTGAGCTGTGATCATGCTACTGCAATCCAGCCTGGGTGACAGAACAAGATCCCGTCTCAAAAATAATAATAAATAAAACTTAAAAAAGAAAAAAGACAAGCAGACATTTATGTACCTCCTGATGGAAGTGCTTAACATCACTCATGAAGAAATATGAACACTCTTCTAAATATAAGTACTTCCAGCCACAGTGGCTCACGTCTGTAATCCGAGCACTTTGGGAGGCTGAGGTGGGCAGATCACTTGACGTCAGGAATTTGAGACCAGCCTGGCCAATATGGTAAAACCCTGCTCATACTAAGAAAAAAAAAAATTTTCCTGGTGCGGAGGCAGGTGCCTATAATCCCAGCTACTCAGGAGGCTGAGGAGGAGAATCTCTTGAACCCAGAAGTCAGAGGTCACAGTGAGCCGAGATCATGCCACTGCATTCCAGCCTAAGCGACAGACAGTGAGTCTCAAAAAAAATAAAATAAAATACAATAAAATAAGCATAAGTACCAATTTACAGGAGTTGCAGAAGACAAAGGAACATGTTAAAGACATTATAGAGATGTAATCAGCAAAATTCAGACTCAGGGAAATTCTGTAAACCAAATGACTTCATTTCTACAACAAAAAACTGCAAAACAAAAAGCAGGGGAGAAGAGAGGACCAATGTTAAGGGACAAATCAACAAACTGCACTATATGATGTTCATTTGCATCCTGATTCAAACATACTGAAAAAATATACATTTATGAATATTCCCAATGAGGGAAATGTGAACACTGGGTGTTTTATGCTATTAAAGAAATATTGTTAACTTTTTAGTGTGATAATGGAATTAAGGTTATTTAAAGTCTTATCTTTAGAGATATAGTGATATGCTTGCAGATAAAATTCTTCAATTTGTATCCAATAATCTGGGGAGTGAGTGGAATGGATAGGGCTATACATGAAACAAGTGGCCATGAATTCACAATTGTTGAAGGTGGGTAATGGAGTACATGATCGACATTTTCTATTATCAAAAACATTAAAAAGACACAGAAAACATTAAAATGACATGGGATGAGGAGAAGGAGCTCTACATAAAGAACTTAGCCCGCGTATCACAAGTGCTAGTTATAATCACTAAAAAGCTTAAGGGTTGGATTAGATGACCTCTCAGCATCTGACTTTCAAATCCAGTAGTCTAAAATTCAATGACTAGATTATCTTTAAAGGTCATCTCTAAAATTTTTTGGTTCTTCTTTCCCAGAGAGCTGCCTTAACTTTCCTTTCCCACTGGTTAGCAACAGCCTACAAAAACACTGAACAACAATTACTTTTAAAAAGCACATAAACTGGGACTTACTCCCAGTTCAGTGCTTGGAGTTTTCAGCTATACCACCCACTTCAATTCTGGAGTCTGGATGTTGGATGTTATACTGCTTAATTAGCTTAAACAGCCAGTACTGATTAAACACATGGAAAAATCTGCTGTAGACCTAATGGTGATAACTCTTGTGTTTCTCTTTTCTCACACATAAACAGTTTGGGAACAGTGGTCTCAAAATGTGGTCCAGAAACCACTGGAGGTCTCCCTGGAGCAGGTGCTTGAGGTTAAAAGTATTTTCATGATAACCCTAAGATGATATTTATTCTTTTTACTCTCATTATAAGTGTACAGTGGCATTTTCCAGAGGATACAAGATGTGTGGCAACACACCAGGTAAGGCAAAAGCAGATATAAGAATCCAACTGTTTTTTATGAATTTGGCCATCAAAGAGATTTGCAGGAATATAAAACAATGCTTTTCTTCCCATTAAATGTTTTAGAAAAATCTAGTTATTTTTTATGAAAATGTTATTTATGTTAATATAGTGAGTTTATTATTTTCAATTTATTAATATTCAAACATTTTTAAATGTCTCCATTTTAAATAAATAACACAGTGGGTTTATACTTATTTTAAATCAATCAATAAGTCAATCATTTTTAAATTACCAGGTTTAATTCCTAACGTGGTAAATATTGAGACAGATATAACCCACAGAGACAAAAACTTTTTGGGATCCTTAACTTTTAAGAGTGTAAAGGAGCCAGGTGTGGTGGCTCACCTCTGCAATCCCAGCACTCTGGGAGGCCAAGGTGGGCAGATCATTTGAGGTCAGGAATTTGAGACCAGCCTGGCCAACACGGTGAAACCCATCTCTACTAAAAATACAAACAATTAGCCAGGCGTGGTGGAGTGCACTTGTGGTGCCAGCTACTCGGGAGGCTAAGGCAGGAGAATCACTTGAGCCTGGGAGGTAGAGGTTGTAGTGAGCTGAGAGCATGCCACTGCACTGCCACCTGGGTGATAAGAGTGAAACCCTGTCTCAAAAAAAAAAAAAGAAAACACACACACACACACACATACACACACACACACACACACACTTCCTCTCACATTTATATTTGTCTTTGAAAGCCAGGTAAAGGGAAAAAAGGAAAAGGCCAGGGCAAGTCTCATGGGGAGAAGCTTGAACCTAGGGGGCAGAAATTGCAGCAAGCCAAGACTGCACCACTGCACTTCAGCCTGGGCAGCAGAGCAAGACTCCATCACACATACACACACACACACACACACACACACACACACACACACAGAGTGTAAAAGGCCCTGAGACCAAAAAGTTTGAGAACTACTGCTCTAAAACACCTATAACTCTAATTAATGCTCACATTACCATTTCATTTTATATTGCATAGCCTCAATTCTTTTATTTTCACCCTCCAAAAAAAGACACTGTGACATAAAACTAGTTGGTCTGATATAACTAAAACTTCTTTTTGGTGGGGTTAGGGGGTAGGGAGGTAGTCCTGATTTAGAGAAAATAGAGGATTAAGGCCAGGAGTGGTGGTTCATGCCCCTAATCCCAGCACTTTGGGAGACCAAAGTGGACAGATTACTTGAGCTCAGAAGTTTGAGACCAGCTTGGGCAACAAAGTGAGACCCTTGTCTCTACACAAATTACAAAAATTAGCTGGGTGTAGTAGTATACACCTGTAGTTCCATCTACTCAAGAGGCCGAGGTGGGAGGATTGCTTGAGCCTGGGAGGTAGAGGTTGCAGTGAGCCGAGATCATGCCACTGCACTCCAGCCCGGGTGACAGAGCCAGATCCTAACTCAAAAAGGGAAGAGGGAAGAGGGAAGAGGGAAGAGGGAAGAGGGAAGAGAAGAGAAGAGGAGGGGAGGGGATGGCAGGGGAGGAAGAAGGAAGGAAGAGAGAGAAAGAAAGAAAGACAAAAAAAGAGAGGATCTAAAAAGGACATGAAGAACTTTAATCACATGGATTCTACAAGGTCAGGAAGAACATTTCCCTCTGGGGAAAAATTGGCAGTAAGTCCAACCTAAGTTCTTTTTTTTTGTATATATAGCTTTTTTCTTTTCCAACTTGGCAAAACTGAAATTTAGACTCCTCGATCCTGGTTCCCTGACACCATGGGAAGACTGGCAAAACAATCCTTCCTGGTCTGGGTAGGAGAAGCTGGTCATCTCAGGACACAAAGAGCTGTTCATTTCCTTGCCTGGTAGATTGTCCATCAGGAATATCTATGCTCTGATCCCTGCCCAATTCCTCTAACAAAAACCTGAAGTTTAATTCAGTTCAACAAACTTGTGTGAACTCTTGCAAGAATGACTCCAGGAGGCCTCAGATAAGAGAGAAGGAAAAAAAATGCAGCCCTAACCATAGCTGATGCTAGCTGTAAATATATCCATACATTCATACATCAGGGAGGCTACATACATAAATACATGAGAGAGGTCACAGATAGGAGAGAAAGCAAAGGCTGTAGCCCATAGTGTTTAGCATATGTAATATCTACATATGCTAAAATAGATTTCAAAAAATATTGTAGCAGAAAATAGAAATTTGCTTACCTTCCTAGGGCTATAATTCTATAAATTAGTACAATCAAATCTGGATTATTCTGGTTTGCCAAAAATAAAGCTCTAGAAACTAATGATTTCATTTTCTATTTCTTAACACATTTTCTCTAGTTTGAAAAAAATTTTTTTTAAAATTTTTTCATTGCCACTACTTTTCAATTAATCAACAATTGCATACTGAACACAGAGAAGAATGAGAAGCAAGAGTGAAAGTCACAAGCTAGAATTCTCCAGGGGATCCTCATCTTCATAGTCCCATATGTGAGAAATCACATTGTCTCAGGATGGCCCCCTAAACAATTATTCCAAGTTTTTCCCATCCCACCTACAGGTAAAATTTCCCTATTCCTCTCACTCTTGTCCTTCCTCTCTGAGAAGACTAACAAATCACTTCATCTTAACTACAGAATCACTTTCTGCTCACAATTAACCCCAACCTCATACTTTTCTTTCCTTTATTACTTCCACTAACAGAATTCAGTCCTTATCACTTCCCTTTATTTATTCAGCTAGAACACAGTCTTCCTCCCCCAGGAAATCCTGGAAATCAATTATTTATAGTAAAATAGTATTCACATTATTCATTAACCAGGCAAAAGGACAGTGCTTTCTTTTAAAAAATGAGTCCATTGTAGAAAGGTTTAAAGCTATTACAATTTTTTTGAATAGCTGGATCTTGATTTTGTTTTTTAAAGTCTCAGGATGTAAAAAGTTTCTTTATTCTGCTCCTGAGGGGTTTCTTCCCTAATGTCACGAGATCAAATCAAACAAGACAGGTAGCCTGGTTTTAAATTTTTTAAATGACCACCTGATGCTATTTGGAAGCTAATATGAAAAAAGATAGCGATACTGAGTTCAGACCTCAGGGCCTGCAGTACAAGAGGTACTATATTGTCTTATTCACACAATCACAGAACATATTAAGCCTCTTTTTTTATAGATAAAAATCAAAGCACAAGCAATTACCAAAAAACTCTTAAAATATAAAACTTTAGTCTCTCAAAATGATGGAAGAGAAGAAGGTGAAACTTAATTTTAAAGTCTAGAAAAATTCTATCAGTCCCTCACCTTTGGCAAATATATCCATTTAGTGTATATGTTTATCCTGAAACATTTCAAGCACATAAAAAAGTATTTAAAATAATGGACTTCCATTTCTAGCCAATATGGAATAAAAAGTATAAGATTTACCTACCTGCCTCAAACAAACAAACCAAAAAAGCAGAGAAAATACATGAAACGATGGTTTCAAAGACACTGCACATTAGGCAATGAAGAACAGCGATCCCTGAGAGACAGAAAACAAGTGAAGTAAGTCTGTGAATGCCTCTGCTTACTACCTTGAAAACACTTCCAAGGTGCAGTTTAGGAAGGAGGAACCCAAGTAGAGACCAGAGGCTATCTCAGTTGAAGAGATGGAGTTGAGAGTCTGGGAAGGCCAAGGCAGAGAGAGTATGCAAGATGGAGTGCTGGAAAAGGGGCTGCATGGTGGGAGCACCTGGAGCTCTGCTTGGCCTCCCCTTAAGTACCCAGTGGGGTACTGACCAGTGAGTGCATGTAGGAACTACTCAGAGAACTAGAGGGAACGCTAACTGGCACTCAAACAAAACAACATCTGTTCCCACCAGCCAAAATGGAAAACCCCATAATTAACAGGCCACAAGGTAGAGTATTCCAAAAGGTCCTGAGGAATAACTACCCTGGATGGAAAACTGCTCTGGCCTGCCCCCACAAATCTTTCTTTCTCTCCCCTGCTTCTTTCTATTTCTTGAAACAAATCTTAAGGAAAGGATTCAACTGTATTAATAAATTAACTGTGACACAGAATAAATTTTAAAAATCCAGTACCTAAAAAGGTAAAATTCACAATGTTTAGAATCCATGCAAGTTTATCAAACATGCAAAGAAGAAAACATTATCCATAAAGAAGAGAAAAATCAATCAACTGAAGCTAACAGAATTGACATATATGTTAGAATTAGCAGACAGGGGCATTAAAAAAGTTATTCCATATTCAAAAAGCTAAATAAAAACATGGGAGAAGGAAAATAAGGACTAAATCCAACGTCTACAGATAAAAAGAATAATGTCTAATATGAAAAATACATTGGATAAGATTGATGGCAGATCAGACAAAACTTGAAGACACATAATAAAAACTATGCAGAATAAACCAGAGTGGGCCGGGTGCGGTGGCTCATCCCTGTAATCCCAGCACTTTGGGAGGCCAAGGCGGGCAGATCACAAGGGAGGTCAAGAGATGGAGACCATCCTGGCCAACATGGTGAAACCCCATCTCTACTAAAAATACAAACATTAGCTGGGCATGGTGGTGAGCACCTGTAGTCCCAGCTACTCTGGAGGCTGAGGCAGAAGAATTGCTTGAACCCGGGAGGCAGAGGTTGTAGTAAGCCGAGATCACGCCACTGCACTCCAGCCTGGCGCCTGGCGACAAAGCGAGACTCTGTCTCAAAAAAAAAAAAAAAAGAATAAACCAGAGTGGAAAAAGAATAAAAAGATCATGAGTGAATTCTGGGAAGACTTGAAGCAGTTTAATATATATGTAACTAGAGTTCCCAGAAGGAAAGAGGAAAGAAAGAGGTATTTAAAGAAATAGTGGCCAAAATTTTCCAAATTTGATATTGACAACTCATAGATCTAAGATGCTCAATGAACCATAAGAACAAAAAACACAAGAAAAACACCAATAATAGAAAAATATTTTTTTCAAGTGCATATAAAAAATTTACCAAGATAAGCCATATTTGAGGCCATAAATCAATCCTCAATAAATGCAAAAGAATTCAAGTCATACAAAGTATGTTCTCCAACCATAATGGAATTATAATAGGAATCAACAAAGGAAAATATCTAAAAAATGCCCAAATATTAGGAAGTAAAATAATACACACCTAAGTAACTGATGGATCAAAGAATAAATCAAACGGGAAATTAGAAAGTGAACTGAACTGAATGAAAACGAAAATATATCAAAATTTGTGGAATGTTGCTAAAGCAGCACTAAAGGAAGTTTATAACACAAAGCACTCCTATTAATAAAAGGTCTCAAATAAAACACTTCAGCTTCCATTTCAAGAATTGAAAAACATGGCGGTAGCTCACACCTATAATCCCAGCACTTTGGGAGGCCAACGCAGGTGAATCACTTGAGTACAGGAGTTCAAAACCAGCCTGGGCAACATGGCAAAACCCCATCTCTACAAAAAATGCAACAATTAGCCAGGGATAGCAGTGCCAGGCATGTAGTCCCAGGAACTTGAGAGGCTGAGGCAGAAGGACCGTTTGAGTCCAGGAATGCAGAGTTTGCAGTGAGTCGAGATTGTACCATTGCACTCTAGCCTGGGCAATAGAGTGAGACCCTGTCTCAAAAAAAAAAAATCTAGAAACAGAAGAACTAATAAAACATAAAGTAAGCAGAAGAAAGAAAATAAAGATCAGAAGGAAATCTATACCAATTCTTCTAGAACGCTGAAAAGAAGAAATATTTCCCAACCATTTTATGATGTCAGCATTATCCTAATACCAAAGACCTAAAGAAAATTGCATACTAATAACTCTCATGAACATAAAATCTTTTTAAAATTTTAGCAAACCAAATCCAGCAATATATAAAAAGAATACATCACAATCAGGTGAAATTTATCCTAAGAATGTAAAGTGAGTTTAACATTTTTAAATGAATCAATGTAACTCACCATGTTAACAAATTTAAAAAGATCATGTGACCATATCTATAGATATGGAAAAAGTCTTAGACAAAATCCACCAGACATTCCTGATAAAAACTGTCAGAAAACTAGGAATACAAGCAAACTTTCTCAACTTGATAAAGGGGATCTAAAAAAAACCCAACAGCTAATATCATACTTAATGGTTTCTGCTGCTACCACATCTATTCAACATTGCATGGGATGTCCTGAAAAGTACAATAAAATAAGAACTTAAAAAGTATCTAGACTAGAAAGTGAGTCATAAAACTGTCTTTACTCACAGATGACATGACTATCTCAGTTGAAAATCTAATGGAATCTACAAAAAAGCTACTAGAACTAAAACAAAAATTTAGCAAATTTAGGGCCAGGCGCGGTGGCTCACACTTGTAATTCCAATATTTTGGGAGGCGAAGGTGGGTGGATTGCTTCAGGTCAGGAGTTCGAGACCAGCCTGGCCAACGTGGTGAAACCTCATCTCTACTAAAATACAAAAATTATCTGGGCATGGTGGTGGGCGCCTGTAATCCTAGCTACTAGGGAGACTGAGGTAGGAGAACTGCTTGAACCAAAGAGGCAGAGGTTGCAGTGAGCTGAGATCATGCCACTGCACTCCAGCCTGGGCAACAGAGCAAGACTTCGTCTCAAAAAAAAAGAATTTAGCAAATTTAAAGACTGTAAGATCAGTTTATAAAAGTCAATTGATATTTGTGTGTATTAGCAAAGAGCAATCATATTGTCAGAAGCATTAGAACCAAAGTGACTCCATCTTAAATAGAAGCTGAGTAAGATGAGGGTGAGACCTGCTAGGCTGCATTCCCACGAAGCTAGGCATTCTTAGTCACAGGATGAGATAAAAGGTTGGCACAAGAACAGGTAACAAAGACACTGCTGATAAAACAGGATGCAGTAAAGAAGCTGGCCAAAACCAAGAGGTGCCTCTGGTTGTCCTCACTGCTCTTATATGCTAATGATAATGCATTAGTATGCTAAAAGATACTCCCACTAGTGCCATGACAGTTTACAAATACCATGGCAACATCAGAAGTTACGCTAAAAGGAAGGGGAGTCCTGAGTTGTGGGAAATGCCTGCCCCTTTCCTGCAAAACTCATGAATGAATAATCTACCCCTTGTTGAGCATATGATCAAGAAATAACCACAAAAATAGCCAACCAGCAGCCCTTGGGGCTGCTCTATCTATGAAGTAGCCATTATTTTATTCCTTTACTTTCTTAAACTTGCATTCACTTTACTCTGTGGACTTACAGAAATTCTTTCTTGCATGAGATCCAAGAATCCTCTCTTAGGGTTTAGATCAGGACCCCTTTCCAATAATATTGAAAATTTTAAATATCATTTATAATAACAAAAACATGAAACATCAATACATTGGACAAAAGATGTGCAAGACCTATTGAAAACTACCAAACACTGGTTGGGCACGGTGGGTCACACCTTAATCCCAGCATTTTGGGAGGCCAGGGTGGGAGAATAACCTGAGGTCGGGAGTGTGAGACCAGCCAGGCCAACATGGCGAACCCCATCTCTACTAATCCCAGCTACCCGGGAGGCTAAGGCAAGAAAAAAAAAAACTATCCAACACTTCTGAGAGAAATAAAAGACATCCACAATTATGTATAGATATGCTATTCACAGCCAAAAGATTCAATATTGTTAAGCTATCAATTCTCTCCAAATGCAGATTCAATACAATTCCAATAAAAATCCCAAACACTTTGTTGTAGAATCTGACAAACTGATTCTAAAATTCACATAGAAATGCAAAGGATGCAAGAGTCAAAACAACTTTGAAAAAGAAAAACAAAGCTGGAGTACTACCTCTATCAGTTTTTAAGACTTATAAAAACTATAGTTATCAAAATAATGTGATAGTTGTGTCAAGTTAGACAAACAGATCAATGGAACAGAAGAAAGTCCAGAAATAGACCCACACATATGTAGACAACTAATTTTCAACAAAGGTGCAAGAGTAATTTAGTGGAGAAAGACAATCTTACCAACAAATGATGCTGCAACAATCAGATATTTATATGCAAAAAAAAAGAGCTTCATTGCAAACCTTGTACCATATACAAAAATTAACTCAAAATGGGCCACTGGCATAAAATGTAAAACCAAAATTATAAAGCTTCTAGAAGAAAACATTAAGAGAAAACCCTTCAAATCTTGGATTGGACAAAGATTTCTTAGATAGGACACCAAAACTACAAGCCATAAAAGAGCAAATTGATAAACTGGGCTTCACCAAAATACAAAGCTTTTGCTCTTCAAAAGGTATTGTGAAGAGAATAAAAAAATAAGCCACACACTGGGAGGAAATATTTGCAAATCATCTATCTGATAAAGGACTTATATCTAGAGTACATAAAAAATTCTCAAAACTTGATGATTAGAAAATAAACAACCCAATGAATTAAAAATGCTCAAAAGAGGCTGGATGTGGTGACTCACACCTGTAATCCCAACACACTGGGAGACTGATGGAGGAGGATCACTTGAGCCCAGGAGTTCGAGACCAGCCTGGGCAACACAGGAAGACCCCATCTCTAAAAAAATAAAATAAAAACAGTCAAAATATTTTAAATAGGCACTTTACCACAAGAGACATACAAATGACAAAAAATACATTAAAAGATTCTCAGCATTTGTAACTAAAGTAGATTAAAACCACAATGAAATACTATTTTTGCTAATCAGAATGGCTAAAAATAAAGACTAACCATACCAAATGTTGATGAGGATGTGGAGGAATTCAAACCTGGTGGGAATGTAAAATGGCAAAACCTCTCTGGAAAACACTTTGGCAGTTTCTTAAACGTTAAACCATATACTGATATGATCCAACCATTACACTTCCAGATACTTAACAACGAGGAATAAAAAGGTATCTCTATTATCTCCAAAAAAAAAAAGAGAGAGAGAGAGACTTTAGAGGTAATACATGTTCTTTATCTTCATTGTACCAACAGTTGCATGGTTTTAGACATATACCAAAACTTTCCAAATTGCAACTTTTAAATATGTGCAGTTTTTTAATGTCAATTATACCTCTATAAAGCTATTGTAAAAACTGCATCTGTGCCTCTTTTCAATTAGGTAGAATTTTACTTATTAATTAAAAATATTTAATGATTATAGGTCTCTTCGGGTTTGTATCAATTGCATCAATTTTGGTAAATTATATATATTTTTCACAACGTTATTCTTTTTATCTAAGTTTTACAATTTAGCACCATAGATTTGTTAACGTTTGTTATTTCATATGCTATGCCGTATTTGTAGATATGCCTTCTTGTTCAATCTTAGTATGTGTATCTTCACTCTTTGTCTTCCTGATTAATCTTTGCAGGGCTTTGTCTTATTTTAATTGTGTTTTCAGAAAACCAACTTTTGTTGTTGTTCATTCTTTTACATCTTTGTTTTCAATCTTTGTTTTCCTTTTTTTTTTTTTTGAGACAGAGTCTCGCTCTGTTGCCCAGGCTGGAGTGCAGTGGCATGATCTCAGCTTATTGAAACCTCCGTCTTCTGGGTTCAAGCAATTCTCGTGCCTCAGTCCCCTGAGCAGCTGGGATTACAGGTACCTGCCAACATACCCGGCTAATTTTTATACTTTACTTAGTAGAGTCAGAGTTTCACCATGTCGGCCAGGTCTTGAACTCCTGACCTCAAGTGATCTGCCTGCCTCAGCCTCCCAAAGTGTTGGGATTATAGGCATGAGCCACTGCACCCAGCCTATCTTCAATTTCATTCGCTTCTGCTGTTATTTTATTATTTTATTTTTTTATTTTATTTTATTTTATTATTTTATTTTATTTTTTTGAGACAGAGTTTCACTCTTGTTCCCCAGGCTGGAGTGCGATGGCACAATCTTGGCCGACTGCAACCTCCACCTCCCGGGTTCAAGTGATTCTCCTGCCTCAGCCTCCCGATTACAGGCCCTGGGATTACAGGCGCCTGCCACCATGCCCAGCTAATATTTCTGTATTTTTATTTTTTATTAGAGATGGGGTTTCACCATGTTGGCCAGGCTGGTCTTGAACTCCTGGCCTCAGCTGATCTGTCCGCCTTGGCCTCCCAAAGTGTGGATTACAGGTGTGAGCCACCTTGCCCAGTCCTGCTGTTATTTTTATTAATCTTCCCTTCTACTTTCCTTGGCTTTTATTCATTTCTTTTTAAAAATAACTTTTCAGTCAAATACTAAGACCGATAAATAATGAACCCCGTCTTTTTCCTAATATAAGCATGTAAGGCTGTAAATTTCCCTCTGGCTTTTTTAATGTTTTCAATTCATTTGTCTTACCCTCATCTTCTTTGTGATGATATAAATTTCCCTCTAAATGCTGCTTTAGTTGTAACCCATAATTCTGATATACAGTATTTATATTATCATTCAGCTTTACTTATAATTTCCATTATTATTTCTTCTTCGATCTATGAGTTACTTAGAAGTATGCTTTTAAATTTCCAAATATATAAAATTTTGGTTATCTTTTTGCTCAATTTCAATCTTAACCGAATTGAGTAAGAGAACAGTCTGCATAATAGCCATTCATTGGTTTTGTTGAGACTTGACTTATGAATTCAGTGTGTGTTCAATTTTTTAAAAACTCCCTAAAAAGAATGTATATTCTCATCTACTAGGTGCGGGGCTTGGTACATATTCACCAAATGAAGCTTGTTGGTTGTTTGTTCAAATCTTCTGTATCTTCTCAAGTTTTTTTGTCTGTTTGATCATCAATTACTTGAAAAGACATGTTAAATTTTCCCATTTTATAGATTCATGAATTTATTCATATTTGTATCTATAGATTTTCTTCCTATATTCTATCTACATATTTTGTATCCTCTCTATATATTTCAAGGCCTTGCTATAGGATGCATGCTGATTTGGAATTACAGCTTCTTGCTTAATTCTTCCGTTACCATTCTTTTTGGATTTTTTTTTTTTTTTTGAGACAGAGTCTTGTTCTGTCGCCAGGCTGGAGTGCCGTGGCACGATCTCAGTTCACTGCAACCTCTACCTTCCAGGTTCAAGCGATTCTCCTGCTTCAGCCTCCTGAGTAGCTGGGACTATAGGCATGTGCCAAGACACCCAGCTAATTTTTGTATTTTTACTAGAGGCGGGGTTTCACCATGTTGGCCAGGATGGTCTCGATCTCTTGACCTCGTGATCCTTCTGATGATTTTTAACACAAAGAATGATTTTTGACTTCAAATCAGTTTTGCTTACTATTAACCTGCTATACCAGCTTTCTTTTGGAATAGGTTTTTCCATATCTTTATTTCCAATCTCTCTGATTCCTTATATCTTGGGTATATTTCTTATAAACTGCATAGACTTGGATTATTTTCTGTTCAGGTTGGCAATGTTCCAGTTTTTTTTTTTTTTTTTTTTTTTTTGGAGACAAAGTCTTGCTCTGTCACCCAGGCTGGAATGCAGCAGCACAATCTCAGCTCACAGAAACCTCTGCCTCCTGGGTTCATGAGATTCTCCTGCCTCAGCCTCCTGAGTGGCTGGGATTAAAGGCACCTGCCACCATGCCTGGCTAATTTTTGTAATTTTTAGTAGAGACAGGGTTTCACCACGTTGGCCAGGCTGGTCTCGAACTCCTGACCTCAGATAATCCGTCTGCCTCGGCCTCCCAAAGTGCTGGGATTATATGTGTGAGCCACTGTGCTTGCTCATGTTCTAGTTGTCTACATCTAAATTTAAAAACTATTCCAAACATTCGTAGTGTTAAATGATAATGATTTTATTATTCTCATGATTCTGTGGGCTGAGAAATTCTGACAGGGCACAGCAGAGATGGCTTACTCTGACTGACAATGTCTGGGAACTCAGGTGGGGTGCCCTGAAAGGATGAAGATGGCTAACATGTCTTAACAGGGGCCATAAGTCTGAAACCTTGGCTCTTCTCCAGGTGGTATCTGCTACAGCTGGATTATTCAACATGGTTCCTTCACTCACTCATATGACTGACAGTTAGTTGATACTGGCTGTTTGCTGGTAGTTCACTAGGGCTATCAGCCAGTACCTACATGTGTCCTCTCCATCTGGCTTGGGATTCTCACAGCATGGTGGCTGAGTTCTGTGAGCAAGCAGTCCAAGAGAGAGGATTCCAAGGGGCATATGCAGAAGATGCAAGGCTTTTTATGACCTAGCCTCTGAAGTCCCAGAAAGTTACATTCTATTGGTTAAGCAAGTCGCTAAAGCCAGACCAATTCAAGGGGATGAGGGAAACAGACTCCACCTCTACATGGCAAGAAGAGAAGAAATGGTGGTGGCCACTCTAGAGACAAGCTACCACAGACCACCCTCTGGTCCCAACAAGTCCCTCCCACATGCAAAATACACTCACCCTCTTCTAAGACCTTCAAAAGTCTCATTTCATTATGGCATCAGCTTGATGTCCAGAATCTCGATATCTAAATCAGGTCCAGATGTGGTTGAGGCTCCTCAGATGCAGTTCCTCAGGTACAGCTACTGCAGTATAGTTCCTCTTGATCTGAATTAAAGAAACAAATTATCTGCTCCCACACACCCAACATACAAACATACAATAGTGAGACTGACTTAGGATAACCACAATAGACACTCTCATTCAAAATGTGAGGAAAAGGGAAAAGGAACAGGAGACACTTAGCAGTTACTGGCCCATAACAACTCTGAAATTTAATCACCAGTTCCTCTATTACAGCCAGGTCCTACTCCTTGAGAATCATTCTCTACAACCCTTGGCTCTAGCCTCTGAGTTATTCTTCTTTTTACATATGAGATGTTTTAATTTTTACAATGGAGTAGCCTTATTAGCTTGCTTCCTGCCTATAGATGATTGGAAATCTAAAGGCCTATTTTCACTTTCTACTGTGTCTGTTCCTTTTCATCTAAGCTGCATGCTCTTTTATTATTGTGATTTCTTAAAATCTTGTGAGTTTCCTATGAATCTTATTAGGATCCACTCTAGCAGACAAAAACCACATCCATCTTTTCTATCTCAAGTCTTATGTAAGGCTACTGTAAGAAAACACTCTGAAGATCCCTATTATTTAACACAGTGAGCCTAAGAGGTATTCTAGATATCCCTTTATCTAATTAAAAGGTTTTCTGAGGCACTGTCTTAAATCTTTCTGAAGTCATCCAGGTGCAGTGGCTCACACTTGTAATCTCAGTACTCTGGGAGGCCGAGGCAGGTGAATCACCTGAGGTCAGGCGTTCGAGACCAGACTGCCCGACATGGTGAAACCCTGTCTCTACTGAAAATACAAATATTAGGTGGGTGTGGTGGTGCATGCCTGTAATCCTAGCTACTTGGGAGGCTGAGGCAGGAGAATCACTTGAACCCAGGAGGCAGACAGAGGTTATAGTGAGCCAAGATCACTCCATTGCACTCCAGCCTGGGCAACAAGAGCAAAACTCCGACTCAAAAAAAAAAAAATCTAAAGTCTTAGCAAAGGGTTTTACAGTTGCACCACTGAGCTCTTTACTTTGAGGCCATGTTTTATTGGTAGCATTTTGAATTTTATCTTTGCTCTGAAGCCATTTATTTAAAAGTCATTGGCCAGACTGGGCAAGGTGGCTCATACCTGTAATCCCAGCACTTTGGGAGGCTGAGGCAGATGGATCACTTGTGCTCAGCAGTTTGAGACCAGCCAGGCCAACATGGCAAAATCTTGTCTCTACCAAAAATACAAAAAATAGCTGGGCGTTGTGGTGGGCACCTGTAATCCCAGCTATTGAGGAGGCTGTGGCAGAATAATCATTTGAACCTGGGAGGCGGAGGTTGCAGTGAACAGAGATCTCACCATTGTACTCCAGCCTGAGCAATAAGAGAAAAATTGTCTCAAAATAATAATAATAATAATAATAGATAAAAGTCATTGGTCATTTGAAGCAACTAGAGATGAGAAAAAGTTTTCCATAATAACACAACCATTCCTGGATTAGAAATATTTCCTCTAAGTTCTGTTTTAAAACTTAGTAGTTCATTTTTAGTTCATTTATCTATTTGTACCTTATCATACTTAGAAAAAACTACGTAATATGTTTTCAACATTCTGCCTAGAAATCTTCTTAGATATACTTAAGTCATTAGATATATTTTTTCTATATTCTATGTAACCACGTGGCAGTGCCAATAAACTTTCTATACATTTCCCAGATTGTATCACTATATTACAAAGGTTCACTCTTTTCCCAGCCTCCAATAACACTTTTCTCACTGTGCTTCAAGCCTTCACTGTCTTCTCAAGGTCCCTCCATCTTCAATCCTCACCATATTCCAAAGCCAAAGCAAATTTTAGCTTTCTGTAGCACCTCATCTCAAGGTACCAAATTTGGTTCCAATTATCTATCACTACAAACTACCCTAAAGCTTAGTGGCATAAAACTATAACCATCTTATTATACTCACAATTCTGATTCAGACAGGGTATAGTAGGAACAGCTTGTGTCTGCTCTATAACATCTGAGGTCTGAGGTAAGGTGGCTCCAATTGATTGGGGATGACTAGACTGGGGGACATATGCCTATGGCCTAGACTTTTCTTCATATGATGCCTACTGGAACTGGAATGTCCAAGATGATTCCTCTACTCACTCACACAGCTGAAAGGTGATGCTGGCTGTTGGCCAGGAGCTCAGCAGAGCCTCTCCAACTGGCATGAACTTCTCACGGCATGGCAGCTAGGTTCCCAGACTGAATGTTCCATGGCACAGCAATCCAAAAGAGAATGTTCAAAGAGGCCTAAATGGAAGCTACAAAACTTCTCATGACCTGGCCTTCAAAGTCCCAAAATGTTAGCTCTGCCACATTTCACTGGTCAAACAAGTCACTAAGGCCAGCCCAGATTCGGTATGAATAGAGGAATAAACTAGATGCGGGTGATGCACATGTGGAGGGAAGGAACTAACATCAGCCACCTTGAAAACATGCTACAACAGACAAACTGTCTTTGTTTCAATAAGTGTAATGCATTTATATTCAGTATGATTACCGATGCTTTTGGATTTATCTCTACCATCTTTATGCTTTCTATTTATCCTATCTTTTCTATGACATTTATTACATTTTCCTTAGCTGCTTTCTATTAAATGGAGGAAGTATACAAATTATAAATTCAATGAATTATAACAGAGTGAAACAGCCATGTAACTATTATCCAGGACAAAAATGCAATGTTACCAGCACCCTAGAAACTTCCCTCATCCCACCTCCTAATCACTATCCCTTCCCTCTTCCTTAAAAATTACTATAATGACTCCTAACATCCTATGTTAGGATTTTTAGCTTTATATAAATAAAATTACGTAGTATATATTATTTTACGTCTGGCTTCCTTCCTTCAACATTATCATTATTCAGCCATGATCTTGTGCATAGTAGCAATTTATTTATTTCCATTGCTTAATAGTATTCTGTTGTATGAATATACCATAATTTATACATTCTACCATTGATGTTGTCCATCAAATTTTAAATTTCAGTGACTATATTTTTTGAAGGTGTATTTAGAAACTTTTTTTAGAGTACCTTTAGCAGTGAGATTTGGTGTGACCTAGATTGAGGAGATCCCTATAAAGAAGTTTTTGTATTTGCTTTAGCCTGATGCCTGCCATATGACTGTTGCAGATTCAAAACTACTTTATATGTTCGTTTCTCGGCTATGGGTTTCCTGAACTGCAGAGAAAGAAAAGCATTCTAAACCAAACCTATGTGAAGACAAGCCCAGGTTGTCTGCAGCACCTCATCTCAAGGTACCAAATTTGGTTCCAATTATCTATCACTACAAACTACCCTAAAGCTTAGTGGCATAAAACTACAACCATCTTATTATACTCACAATTCTCATTCAGACAGGGTATAGCAGGAACAGCTTGTGTTCCTGCTATAAAAGAGAAACATAAAAGAGAAACTTTTCCCACCTAAAGCCCACACAGAGTAAACAAACTTCCTTGACATCTCGCTATGCCACGGCGAAAATATTTTTTTCTAGATCAGCTTTTCAATAATGTGGTAACCCTTTAAGGAACTTAGCTTTCTTCAGGAGAGTAAAAAAGTCTCTTACTCCCTTGTTATTAAAACTAAAGTCTCCTAGTCACCCAGAGCAGCCATAGCTTTAGCTTATGTGCTTAATACTGATTTTTTTTCTTTTTCTTTTCTTTTTTTTTTTTTTTGTGGTTTTAAGGATTGGAGAGTTTAATAGGCAAGAAAGGAGAAGTAAGAAGCAGGTCACCTGTACAGAGACAGAAGGAGTGGGGCTCCAAAGCCAAGAGATAGAACCCCCAATACTGATTTTCAATGCCTTCTTAATTTTTTTGCCCCTAAGGATTTTCCTTATTTTTTCACAAGCTCAGCTATAGATTTAAAATAATGTCTATTACATATTTATCTGGCTTATAACTAGGCATCTTTCCCCTTTTGTCAAATGTAAAACATGTAACTAGGGGGAGGTCACAGGAAGACACTCAAAGAAAAAAGTGGAAAATGTTCTGCCTTTTATCATGGACGGGTCCAAGGTTATTTGCACTAAGAGTCTAATTAAAGGAATGTATACTATTTTTTACCATCCAAACTGAATATTTCTGTACTCTGGTGACTAGGAAGAGGACACCAATCAAGCAGATGTGTATGTCAAGGCAGTTCTGAACACAACTGACATTACATTAGGAAGGTAGAATCCCTCAACCAGTTTGACTCAGATAATATAATGAGGAAGGGTCTAAAGGAACTGAGAAAGGAAGTATTAAGATATACCTAATATTCTCCTAATGGACTTCATTTTCTTTTCAGTAAACTTCTGACCTTGCTTCTACCAAATACTGTAAAATTAAATAATCTTCAGGAATAAGGAAGGGCTGAGTCAAAAACTTTCCATCACTGTAAGTATAAACACTTTAGCTAGAAAGTGAGTAGACAGGAGCAAAAATGGTAATAAGAAATAAATGAAAGTCAGACATTGGAACAATAGCAATAAAGAATATCTTTTAATGTCCATAAAAAATCCATTACAAATTACTTATTTGACATATATTGTGCCATTTATTGATAAAAAGGATATAAGCATGAATTAAATATCAAGCAAATTAAATATCAAGACAGTGTAAAATTTAAGGTGAACTCTAAAAATTATAGAACACAAAAAGAACTCATTTAGGGCTGGACATGGTGGCTACACTTTGGGAGGCTTGAGCCTAGGAGTGCAAGACAAGTCTAGGCAACATAGTGAGACCCCCATCTCTATGTTAAAGAAAAAAAAAAGTCAGGCGTGGTGGCTCACATCTGTAATCCCAGCACTTTGGGAGGCCAAAGCAGGTGGATCACGAGGTCAGGAGTTCCAGACCAGCCTGGCCAGCATGGGGAAACCCCGTCACTACTAAAAAATACAAAAAATTAGCCAGGAATGGTGCTGCGTGCCTGTAATCCCAGCTACTCAGGAGGCTGAGGTAGGAGAATCACTTGACCCAGGAGGCAGAGGTTGATAAAAACCATTATGTCCATTATGCTACCTATATCCTACATCCCAGTGAGCCAAAATCACGCCACTGCACTCCAGCCTGGGTGATAGATCAAGATTCTGTCTTGGGAAAAAAAAAATTAGGCTTGGTGGTGCACACCATGGTGGTCCCAGTAGGACTCAGTAGACTGAGGTGGGAGGATGGCTTGAGCCTGGGATTTTGAGGTTGCAGTAGGCCGTCATCATGCCACCACACTTCAGACTGGGAAACAGATTAAGTAAAAAAAAAAAAAAAAAAGCCAGTTCGAATCCGAGTCACAGCACCAAAAAATACAAATAATAATTTTAAAAAGCCAGAAATCATTTAGGAAATAAAGAAAAAAAAAAAAAAAAGAAACTTTGAAAGCCGAAAGTTCTACACATTTGGTTATGATCCCATTTACATGAAATGTCCAGAACAGGCAAATTATATGAAATGTCCAGAGACAGAAAATAGATTCATGGTTGCCTAGGGAATGACTACTACAAGGTTTCTTTCTGGGATAATGAAAATGTTCCAAAATTAAATTACAGTAATGGTTATACACTCTGTAAATACGCAAAAAAATCACTCCCTGAATTGTATGCTTTAAATGAGTGAACTTTGTAGTATGAAATTATATCTCAATAAAGCTATTTTTAAAAAGTAAAGAGGTCTGTTTATTTTTAAAATGCTGAAACATTCTACCAAAAGAGAAATTCAGCCCACCAAGCAGCCTTCAAATCTTACTTTTGGTTTGTTTAAACAAAGAAAAGATTCAACCACAGCATTAATGTTCCCAAGAAAGCACAAGCAAATTCCCTAATGCTGCCTTCAAAGTTACAGCATTTTCATACCTTGATCTTTCCAAAACCTGGTTATATCACAAAGCTCTTTCAAAGCTGAGATTCTTTAAGGTATAGCTGATAAAAACAAGACCATCAACATAACACAGAGGCTTAAAAATCAGTCATGACTGTTAAAATTCAGACTTGCAAATTATTAAATTTACTGAATTACTAATTACTAAACTACTATGTTTACTCCCAGTGTAACATAGTAGTTTAGTAATTAGTAATTTAGTAAATTTAAACTAATAATTTTTGGGGGGGGGTGGGGGCGGACAGAGTTTCGCTCTTGTTGCCCAGGCTTGAGTGCAATTGCGTGATCTCGGCTCACTGCAACCTCCACCTCCTGGATTCAAGCCATTCTCCTGACTCAGCCTCCAGAATAATTGGGATTATAGGGGTGAGCCACCTCGCCCATGTTATAGGTACTGTCAAATCAATAGGAGGGAATATGACCATTTATCCAATTATATAAGCCTAGAAACTCATGCTACTCTGTTATCACACAGGGCATCCACCCCTACACACACATACAGAAGTCAGTCACCAAAGTCTATCAATTCCATCATCTTAACATCTCTCCTATAAGAGTCCCTCTTTTCTACTTCCTATTTTAGGTCAGGCCCTTATCCTCTTTTACTTAATTACAATAGCCTGACTATTCTCTTTGCTTCAATACTAGCCTCACCTCCCCCTCCAATATACTATTCACACTAACATTCAAATCTAATAAGGCTTGGGGCCCACGCAATGGCTTGTGCTTGTAATCCCAACACCTTGGGAGGCCGAGGTGGGTGGATCACTTGAGGTCAGGAGTTCCAGACAAGCTTGGACAATATGGAGAAACCCCATCTTTACTAAAAATAAAAAAATTATCTGAGCGTGGTGGCACATGCCTGTAATACCAGCTACTTGGGAGGCTGGGGTAGAAGAATCGCTTGAACCTGGGAGGCAGAGGTTGCAGTGAGCCAAAATTGCGCCACTGTACTCCAGCCTAGGAGACAAGAGTGAAACTCTGTCTCAAAAAAAAAAAATCTATTAAGGCCTGAGTGAACTCAATAAATTGGAGGGTGTATACACACACACACACACACACACACACACACACACACACCCCTTGAGTGAAAATAAATTCGAGGGTGTGTACTACTCTTTCTCATACACACATACGCCTCACTCATGTTACATTTCAGATTTTCTATTTGTGTGATTTCATAATCTGTTTTTTGTTTTCACTTAAAAAAAATCATTTCCCCTTCTCATTAGGCACACTTTTGCAAAATTTCTGATGGCTGCTCAGTATTATAACGCTTTATGAATGTATCATAATTTACTATGCCTCCACAACATAAATATTTTGTGCTGTTTTAGTGGGCAAAAAAAAATTTATCTGACATTTTCTTATGCTTATCTTTCCTTTAAAATCTATTTGTATCTAACATGTTAAATATTGCTTTGGTTAGGCATATAAATCATCTAATCATCTTTGTTTCATATCTTTTGTAGCATTTATGGTATTTATTACGTTCTAATTTGAGTAAGTTATAGACATGATTTATTAATTCTACTCTATTATAACCCTCAAAAGGTATGTAGTATATTTCATTCAGCTTTGGATTGCCCCTCCTATTCCCCGCCCCCAGTATCTAGGTCAGTATCATTATTAAATTAGATACTCAATGATATGAGTGATTTATCCAGATGAGGTTACCCTGATAAAAACCATTATGTCCCTTATGCTTCCTAGATCTCAGTGAGATACTTTAATTCAGGGTTCTCCCAAGGTGTAATTTTTTGGCGGGGGTGGGGGCGGATGGAGTTTCGCTCTTATTGTCCAGGTTTGAGTGCAATTGCGCGATCCTGGCTCACTGCAACCTCCACCTCCTAGATTCAAGCCATTCTCCTGACTCAGCCTCCAGAATAAGTGGGATTATAAGGGTGAGCCACCTTGCCCATCCCCAAGGTGTAATTCTTTAGCATTTTCTTTGATTCTGTGACTTACTTCTATTATCCTTTCCCCTCCCTCCTTCTCATCCATCTACGAACTTTTTTTGCTTAAGTCAATTGAACAAAGTCAATTTTGGTTTGTTTTACAACCAAAGAAGCCTAATCGATAAAGGCTGAAACACTTTGTAATTGTTAATAGTCACTTGTTGGTTGAGCAAAATAGTGAATGTACTGAAAATCAGTTAAATGTGCACTGAGAAAAAAGAAAAAGACAAGAAACAGGAATATACTAAAACAGGAAGACACTGACTACACATACAGTAGGTCGCTACTGTACAAATACAATTATCCTCATTTTGGACAACTTTTCCCCATTGCTTTTATAATTACAGTTGTTCTGGACAAAGACTTTGAAGTCATCCTAAACTTCTCTCTCTCAAACACTCATCAAATACATTAGCATATCTTGTTTGCTCAATTTTCAAGATATATGCAGAATCTGGCCACTTCTTTCATTTTCACTGCTATCTTCTGCTCTAAACTACCATCATCTCTTCTCTAGTTACTGCAGTAACCTCCTAACTGGTCTCCTCGACCCCTTCAATCTATTCTCAATCCTACAGCCAGAGTGATCTTTTCAAAACTTAAATATGATCCTGTCATTCTCTGCTCAAAACCTTCCAGTGGTTTTCTGTCTCACTTAAAGCTAAAGCTAAAGCATAATCCTGAATATGACCTATTAACACCATGTATGACATCTGGCTCCTTGTTACCTGCCAGCCTCATCTCCACAACTCCACTCCTTGCTTACTCTACTTCAGCTGCACTTGCCTCCTTGATACTTCCTGAAAAATGTCTGATACACTTCCCTCACCCACACAGACTCCCTCAGAACCTCTGCACTTGCCACACTCTGCCAGAATACTACTACTTCACTCTCTTATAAAAAAGCAGCCCTTTTAAGGTCATGCCATTCAACTCTCTCATCTCTTTATTTCCTAGTTACTGCTATCTATCAAATTCTTCTCTCAGATTCTAGTCATCCTAAATCCCACCATCAACCTGAGTTTATCAGATGATATGTAAGCGGAAGTCGCTGGATGGGGCTTCTGGGGATGCCCTTTTTGCCTTCTTCCCCTTCCTCCTTCTTGCTTCATATAATGTTGAAATAATGTCTCAAGCTCCAGCAGTCATCTTGAGCCATGAAAGCATCCCTAATGATGGAGGCAGCATACTAAGAACAATGGAGAGAAAAATGACAGGAGTCTAGGTCTCCCTGCGGAGCCACCATATCAATCTTGTAAATGTTTATGTCTAATTCTTTACAAATAAAATACAGTATATATATTCTGGGTTACAATTGATGAAAAGTAATTAATCATGTATATAACTTACTCAAGTTAGAATCTAATAAATACCATAAATTCTGCAAAAGATGTGAAACGAAGCTGATTTTTTAATGAAAATAAACCCATATACAATATAAGACATTGTTATTGGGGGTTACTGCTATACGCAGTTGAATCTAATTCTATGTATAGTTTTTCCAATGCACATTGCCTAGGGTTCTGTTAATAAGGAAGAAGTAGAAACTGGATATTGAGTAGACAACTAGGAGTCTCTGTCACATTGAACAAGCAAGAATCCACATGGCCCATAAATACCTCAGCCATCGAGGGCCTTGATGTCATCTCCAATGACATTCTGTTCCACTCTAACTCAGGTAAGCACAACCAAGGTTACTCCAGACCTTATCACCACTAGAAACTGTTTCATCTCCAAAAATGTCTAATTTGGGTATCTTGTTCTCTGACTTCCTTTTAGCTTGCTTGTTTAATTTTCTCTACTATAATTTCACAGACTCTAGCTCACAAATTCTTTTACTTTCAATTTCTCAGTCATCTCCCTTTTTCCTTTCCATCTTATCCATGCTTTCTTACCCTTACATTCCATGAACCATCACTTTAATAACACTCTTTACTTCCTGTGAGCTCGATACCAGTTTATACAATTTGCCTACTAGTCATCTTCACTTAGATGTTCCACAGACACCTCAAACTCAACATCTAAAATATCTTCTCCTCCGACCTGTTTTACCCCTTGTTGGTGAATGGTACCACCATCCACCCAAATGTCCTACCTTGACATAACTTTCTTCCTTCTCTTTCATTTCTCCCCACAATAACCAGCACTCTGATGTAAGTCTAAAAGAATCCCACATTTTTCCATTGCCATTGCCAGGCCCTTAGTTTGTCCTTCTATATCTGAAACAGATTACTAATCATTCTTTCTACACAAGGCACTAACTGTTCTTCCTGCTTTTACTCTAATGCACTCTCCCCATTCTCCATATTGCATCTGAAGTAATCTTGCTAAAATGCACATCTGATCATGGCACTCTCCTGTTAACTCACAGACAAGGAAAGTCAGGAACCAGGGCAGCCCCAGGGAGTAGATAAACAAACTAAAGCTGCCAGGACATTTTTCTGGTCTCTTGTTTCTCTGCCTACAACTAGCCTTACTCCCTCAAACTACTTCAAGTCACTGGGAGCACAGCCACCAGATGCTTCCAGATAATCCCAGAAGGCAAAGAAATAACATTTGATACATGTAAATAAATGCCATTATTATTCAAAAATCACTGCTCCTTCCTGATAAGGAATTAGACAACCTGTCTAGTTGATATCAAGTTTGGCCACATGACTTGCTTTAGCCAATGATGCTAGGAAGTAAGATGAAATGACATATCCCACTTGTGAACAGGAACTTTCAGAGCAATGGTTTGGTTCTTCCATGCCTCATTTCTCTCTAGTACAATAGAAATGTCTCAGATAGGAGCATGTAGCCTAAGTCTTGAAACAAAGCTACACAATGGACATTAGTGTGAGCAAAAAATAAATCCCTGTTATTGTAAACCACTGAAATATGGGGACTGTTTGTTACCAGAACATAACTTAGACTAAACTTAATTATATAGTATGTCATATGGAAGGACTAGCCAAGCTTGGTTTTAATCACATCCCCAGCTTAAAACCCTTCAGTGACACTCCTGTGCCTCCTGGAGTCCAAATTCTAGCAAAGAATATAAGGCCTCTTCTAGCAAAGAATATGATCCTACCTCCAGCCTCATTTCTTGGGTCTCCTCCTATTCCATATTCTAACCATCCTGGATTACTTTAAGATTTCTAAACACATCAGGTTGGCCTTTACCCTGCATTTTCATGTCCACTTATTATATGCTATTCTTCATTAAAAAAAAATGTTGTTTCTCCTGAGAAATAAAATTCTAAGCCCTCCAACTGACTGAACTGACCATCTCTTGGCCAAGGAGACCCCAGAGAAACCCTGAAATCTGAGTTCCCAGTCATGACCAGGTGGAAGGTCAGACACGCCTAATTATACCCATCCCTCGCTGCCCGCCATTGGGCTTCTTTCCTAAGGGTTAAACAGAAACCAGCCTTTTACTTGCTCCACTGCTAATATAAACCAGCCACCTGACATTGCCCCTCCTTTTTGTGGTTTCCACACAACCACTAACCAATATTCCTTCCTAACAGGAGACCACCAACCATGGAGTGGCTCTGGCCAGTCTAAAGAGGATGCACAGTGAGGCTTTTCATGTCCTCTGCTTCACCTTTTGAGACCAGAGGCCCAAAAACTCCACCCTTGGATCATGCTAATGCTGCCTTTTTTCTGTATATGCAACCCATAAAGGGGCAAGAAGCTCAACTATGCATATACATGTTTCTCCTTTCATAAATATTCACAACTCCTCCTATAGCTTATTGAATATGTACATTTTGCCACCTCATTCAGCATAAATCCCTCTTCCATTTTTTAACCCTCAAAGTGTGTTTCCTTATCTTGGCCAGCGGCTCTTGCTATATGATAAATATTTATATAAATATATATCTCTCCAATTATATTATGACCTCCTTGAGAGCAAAGATCATATCTTATTTATATTTGGAGCCCAATAATCTAATGCAGTGCCTGGCACATAATAGAATATCAATATAAGCTTGTTAAAAGTACAAACATACAGTCTTTTTTTTAGTGATGTTATATGCAAAAATATGAGATAGGCCCTTCTACCGTGTTAAAAAATAATACAGAAAATTGAACCTATTCAACTCTTATTTTGCTTGCATGTTCTTTATCAAGAGTAATTTTCCATACTGAAAAAAGAACACAAATTGTTAAGAGGAAACTGAAGCTTGAAATAGGAGAAAAGATAATAAAAGAGCACTCAGTAGCTTTTAGTAAATGAAATATCTAGGACTAGATAAATTACAGCCTAAGATCTCCATGATCACTTGTGAAAAATGGAAGAGAAGATAGAATACTAGAAACAATGAAGTTCAATTTTAATTTTCTAAATTTCAAAGGAAAAAAGAGATTCGATTCTCAAAACCATAGATTAAGAGTTTAACAGAGATTTCCTATGTTAGCCCATAGTGGGGTAGGAAAGGGATGTAGAGAACACAGTAAGTCAGAATGAGTTTTACCAAGAAAAACAATCATGCTAATCTCATTTTACTTTTAACAAAATTATTAGACTAAGAGATCAGAGAAATAACATAAAGTAGGTCCAACACATATTGTTGAAATTAAGATTAACTTTCTTATACTAAGTGATAGATTTACAGTTGGTTAAACAACAATTCTCAGATTATTAATCAATAGTTAATATAAATCTGGGCAGAAGTAACCTAATGGTTGTCACAGAACTCTCTATTTGGCCTTATCTTAGTAGATGTTTATCAATACCGCAAAGATTTAAATGGTAGCTTATAAATTTTCTGATGATCTAAACCTATCTATAAAGATTAAATAGTATCATTAAAGACATAAAAGATCAAATATCTGAACACATAGAAACAATGTGCTGAAAATACAAAATAAAATTTATCAAGGGTATATATACATGCACTTATTTTTTAAAGTATACAACTAATAGGAAATCAATTTTAACATGTGTCGATGAGAGTTTATTAACTGTAAGCTCAAGGTGGGCCTCTGTCCTGAACTGACAGCTTAAAGAGTTAATACAAATTCATAGGTAATAAAATAACAGTACAGTGACCTGAACAAGGAAGAAAACCAATACAGGTCAAGCAACATCCTGAGAATTGTAATTTGAAATATGACTTCTTACAAATGATGCTGATAACCAGGATGGTGGTAATGGCCTGGCAGACTATATCACATAAAGAATGATAAAGAGAAGCAGGAATTACTTCCATGTAGAAGAGACGATATGGGGTAGGAAAAGTAAGAGTACAGCTGTCTACAAGTATTTGAATGACTGTATATTGACAGGGCAGGAAGCACGCTTTTATATATTTTATATTTATTCCCTATGCACCCAGTTCTAAGTCTTCCATATAATAAATGTCCAAATATTTGAAGTTCAAGATCAACCCACCTGCTGACGACTAAGCCAACAAAGACAGTTGTTATACAGGAGTATCTGTTGTGATCTGAATGACAACTCAATAAAAGGATAAAGTAGGAGGAAGGAAACTTAAAAAAGTCAAAAGCCTTAACAGGCACAAGCTAAGCAGGTATAACTAAGACACATTGCCTTAAAATTCAGAATTTGTTTTAAATCAGCTGATATTTTTTTTTTCTGAGATGGAGTTTCACTCTTGTTGCCCAGGCTGGAGTGCAAAGGCGTGATCTTAGCTCACTGCCACCTCTGCCTCCTGGGTTCAAGCAATTCTCCTGCCTGTCTTGTGAGTACCTGGAATTACAAGCACCCACCACCATGCCCGGCTAGTTTTGTATTTTTAGTGGAGACAGAGTTTCACCATGTTGGCCAGGCTGGTCTCGAATTCCTGATCTCAGGTGATCCACCCACTTCAGCCTCCCAAAGCACTGGGATTATAGGTATGATCAACCTCGCCCAACCAACCTCAGCTGACATTCTTGACCATACTACTAGTTACATTTTACTTCCTTTTGTAAATATTTCCCCACAACAGTGAGTCATTGTTTTCACTCTTTCTTTACAAAGAGAAAAACTGATTTGCCTAGCACCAACATCATAACAATAATTAACCTTGAATAGGAACCTTAAGCTTTTCACTTACAAGCCTGTTGTTAAAGTCACTGGACTCATTAGGGAGGTAGTAAACAAGTACAGTACTTAACTTAGAGCTCAATCTCAGTTTGGTAATTAGTTTCACTTTTATTATTCTCCTCCAGTCACCTAATCTCCAGTCACCTAATCTAAATCCACAAACAGTAAGCCTACATTAACACTCTAAAACTTATAGACAATTTTATGACTTGAAACTCAAAGGTTAGGAGTACAAAAGACTTAATGAAAAAAATTTTTAAATAATTTTAAAAATTTAAAGACTAACATAAAAAATTGAGATTTGAGACCAAAGATTTGTCACTCTTGTGCTGCTTAAGAAGTAGCCCTGGCACCACTTGTTCCACCGTAAGCCAAATCTTGGCCATCAGGGTATACTAGGTACACACCACACTTCTTGGAAACCTAAGTGGCCTTCTTTGTTTATCAGACTTGGTGCTAGTGTTAGTGCCAGCGCAGTGGGAAAAACGTAACATTATTAAAGGAAGAAGAGATCTTAATGTGAATGAAGGAGAATAAGCACACCAGAGATTCATTTCCTATTTTATATACATATTGGTTTAGTGTTAGTTTCTCAGAAAACTAAAAGACGGTTGGAATAACACAGGACTCAATAGTGTCCAAGGAGCAGGATTTTAAAATAGCAAAATGCTACTCAGTCTAGTTGTAGATGTAATAAAGGAATGCCCTAACAAGTGCCTACACTCTAAACTTCCTTCCCAAGAAGGCTCATTTACATTATAATGGTTGTCATGGTTACTTTAATTCCATCACAGCTCCTGTCTCCAGTTGCTAATCTGGATGGAGCCTGGGTGGTAAAACAACCAAAAACCTTAATTGAGGCTAACTCAAAACTCAGACTACTCAAAAGTTCATGACCTACAAAAGGATTTTGTTCTAGCAACAAAAATTGCTTATGATAAGAACTGTTTGTTTCCTACACTCCATTCTGCCCAAGATCTTACCTGCTATCTCAGAGAACTCTCTGGGACTTGGTCAGTATTTTTATCTGCCATAAGCAGAAATTCTTGTAGAAAAGGCAAGATACATAACATAAATTTTATAATGGGTAACAGATCAAAGAAGTGACTGCTTTATTCCAACTATTTTGTTTTCCAAGCTTTAATCAGCAAGGCAATTATCTAAAAGAACAGAGAGAAGTCTCCCAATGAATTATTAATGTCACTGAGTATTATCTTCTAAGGATAACGTGTAGCGCTGGTATACACGTAGTACACAAATTAGGCATAAGGTCAGTATATTTTGTATTTAAGCAACAATCAAACAGAACATACAGTAACAGAAAAAGTAAAGGATGGGAGATTTTTTTTTTTTTTGCTTTTTAAAGGCAAAAAAAAAAAAATTCAGAACTGTGAATCTGATTTACTTTTTGTTAAATTAACAACAAAAAATATTCCAATGGTAATTCGTTATCAGAAATTTTACTCCCAAAGGTAACCACAATAGGAGAATGGAAGACACAGGGGTACTAGTCTGTAGTGTCCTCCTAATTATCCAACAGATGCTTTAAAGATCACTTCAATAAAGATATGAAGTTTCACATTTGCGTATTTTTATCCTTATTTGCTTATTCTCCTTTATTCCACTCCTATCACTCATAACACAGGCAATAACTGTAATGTGTTTAATGTGTTAACATGTTTTCTTGTAAAGTATGCAATATGTTTTACTTACATACATTTTAAAATGTATATAAATGCTATTGTGTTACCTAGCTCATTCCTTTTCTTCCTGCTGTTACTGAGTACTATGTCTTTAAGATCCTTAGGCTGCCATGTGCACATCTAGACCATTACTTCAAACTGCGATATAAATCTATCATCACATTTTACCCATCATTGGGAAACAGGTATGGACAACAAATTACTCTCCACAAGAACATCTAACACTGAAATGAATGACCCCTTATGAACCTGTGTGAGAATTTCTTTCACATATACATATAGGGAAAAAATTGCTGGGTCACAGGGTATACCTAATGCATAATCTGATTTAGTACTATCCTCCAAAATGATTAGACCAGTCCATATTTCCACCAGTAAGGAACTGGCATTACTGAGCAGCCACCATGCACCAGGCACTGGGTAGGTACTTGAGATCCTTTTGCTCCTCCAACTCCTCATTCTCTTCAGCTAGTCTTTGCCCCTTTTGTTCTTCATATCAGTCATCACCATGTCAGAAACAAGAAGGTAGGACTTCTTCGCTTTCTTTTCTCTGACCACCAAGTTTCCTATTCTACTCTAAGGATCCCTTAGGCTGCCAAGACTCCACTAACCACGAAGCTTACTAAAACAAAATCAAACAGCAAATGTTATTTTAAAAAGGTTTGATTCTCAAAAAGTAATTAATTGGGGTTTACTCATTACACAAAACACTTCTGCATATATTTCCAAGCCATTTGTATTCCTTTCTGAGGATTCTATAGTTCATCTTTTTCTGGGTTTTGGATAGCCCTGGAGGAATAGCTTCATCTCTTCAGAACGCTCTTCTTCATACATAAAATACAGGGAGCTGGTTATCGGTGTTTTCAGTCTATGCCTCTGCAACTCTAGGGGCTCCTCTGAGGTTGCTCAAAAGGATCATGTCAAGACAAATCTATGTCTCTTCAATTCAACAGCACAACAAAAATTTTATTATTTAGAAATTTTATTTTCTCCTAAGACTCAGTTTGAACAATCAGTTTTATTTAAGAAAAAGTTTATTCACACATTACTAGTTGGGAGTGTAAACTCTATTGCATTTGGCAAGATTTACAAAATTAAAAAAAAAAAAAACCTTTGAACAAGAAATTCAACTGACAATTTATTCCATGTATGTGTTCAATACATGTATGTGTTCAATACATATACACAAAGATATTCATTACAGTATTAATTTTAAGGGCAAAATATTGAAAACGATTTAAATAATCATCAATAGCAAACTGGTTACATAAATTATGGTACATCCATATAATGAAATATTATATAGACTTTAAAAACAACAAAGCAGCTCCAAGGTAGACTAAGTGGGAGGTAAAAAGCAAGATGTAAAATTGTGTGTGCTGTATGCGACCTTCTGTAGATTTTCAAAAGAATATAAATATGTTATTGGTTTATTTGAGGAAAGACAAAAAAGCACGAATACACTTGTAAACGCATAGTCTACTCCTAAAAGATATGTAAGACACAGGAAACTGTTCTGGTTACTCCCAAGGAGGGGAATCAGATGGCTAGAGGATAAGAGCTTTATATTTGATATAAAATCTTTTTATAGCTTTTGATTTTTATACTATTGCATGTATTCTTAAAATTTTTACTTTATCACTCTAACCTATCATTTTTTCCTAGTCCTACCTGTATTAGTTTCTTCTAATCCTCACATTCTATTTGTAACACACTGACTTCCAGTTAGACAGTATTTATTTCAAGTAAACAGAAAAAATAAAGTAGTTGAAGCGTAGTAAGAGGCCAGCTTTCCATTCAACGAGGTAGATGTGTCTATACAGGACAGAGGTATTAAGCTTAGTACTGGCACTGCCTCCTTGCATTGACTTCTCTTTTAACTCAATCGCAATTTCTTTTCTTTTTTTTTTTTTTTTTGAGACAGAGTCTTGCTCTGTCACCCAGGCTGGAGTGCATGGCACAATCTTGACTCATTGCAACCTCTGTCTTCCAGGCCCAAGTGATTCTCCTGCCTCAGCCTCCTGAGCAGCTAGGATTACAGGTGTGCCTGCCACCATGCCAGGCTAATTTTTTTTTCTTAAGTAGAGACAGGTTTCACCATGTTTGTCAGGCTGGTCTTGAACCGCCAACCTCGGGTGATCTGCCTGGTTGGCCTCCCAAAGTGCTGGAATTACATGGTTGAGCCACCACGCCTGGCTCTCATTGTCTTCTCTATTCACATCAACTTCCTTTGAGTTCATCAACCCAAGTCTATCAAATGAATTGTCTTAACCCTAAGAATTGCTAAACACACACAGACACAGACACAGACACAGACACACACACACACACACACTCTCTCTCTCATCTAAATAATTATGACATTGTCTATGCAGTTCAAAATTTATTTTTAATTACTTTCGACCCACACTGTCTAATAGGTAGTCACTAACCACATATGGCTGTTGAACACTTCAAGTAGCTAGTCCAAATTCAGATATGCTGTCAACACACAATCTATACTAGATTTCAAAGACTCAGGTACAAAACTAAAAACCAAGAGATCTTAATTTTTATATTGATCTGTTAAAATGACTTTAATTTATTGTGTAAAATATAAGATTAAAATCGATTTCATTTGTTTCTTTTTACTTTTAATGTGGCTACTACTAGAAAATTTAATTCTTTACTTTCTAATTAATTCAGAAATCCTACTACATTTCTGATTAATTCACTTGCTCACACTTCACAAAAAACTATTCAAATTTTCACCACTTTTTCTCAAACCTCGGAACCCTTTTCTTCTTCCCCATCACAGTCTGTGTGACCTACCCTCAGAGACAATAGAAGGGTAGCTATAAAGTTGCTTTCAGGTTATTTACAAAGTTCTAGCTTCTCTGAAATAAAACTTGTGGAGAACACTGCTTTAGCTAGGTTAAGAAAAGCCAAAGTGATGGGGAGGGACAGTGGGGGGTGGGGAGTTGGGGAGAGATAGCATGGGGAGAAACGCCAGATATAGGCGATGGGGAGGAAGGCAGCAAATCACACTGTCATGTGTGTACCTATGCAACAATCTTGCATGTTCTTCACATGTACTCCAAAACCTAAAATGCAATAAAAAAAAAAAAAGAAAAGAAAAGCCAAAGTGATCCACAGCTTAATGAGCATTGATGGTTTTACAGGAGAATGGTGCTACAAAGACCAGAGAGAAAATTGAGACCTGGCTCTAGTTCAACGAAATTGCTATTTCTTTGAAAAATATTAACAATGTACCAATCAAGTACAAAATAATTCAATGTAAAATATCTAGGTTTTGTCTTTATAATCAGAGTTTCTACAAAAAACATTACTAGCTAGTTTCTCTGAAATTAACATGTTGTACTAAGAAGTCACCTGCTTTATTTCAAACTATTTCAGTATCAAATAAGATAATGGATTTAACTGGATTGAAAGGTATAAGAAGTTACACAAAGGTAAAATTATGTTATTGTAGGATAATAATATAATTTTGCCAATACTTTTTCTTCTTTCTGTCCATTAATGGTGATTTGTACATAAGGTACTCTCATTAGCCATCTTTGTCCTCCATACAATCAAAGTATAGCTACCATTATGACTGGGAGCTTTCTGATACCTTCCAAAGGTATTTCTTAATCTTTTCTTCCCCACTTTCACTATAAATCCAGTTCTAACTATCTGCAAGATGTCTTCAATGAGATGTTATACTAACATTTCAAAGGCAAGGTAAAAAACTGAACTTGAATTCTTATTCTGTAATACTTAAACCAAGTGCTAATATTATGATTTTGTGAAATAAACATTTTGTTAAAGTATTACAGAACAAGAATTCAAGTTCAGCTTTTTACCTTGTGTTTAACAAAATCATAATACTTAAGAATAAAAGATATAACTATAAACTACATTTGTTTCTTTTTTCTATAATTCTCTTCAATCTTTTGAAAATGCATGAAACATGAAAACCTAAACAAGTATATTTTGAAACGTTTGCATTCTAATCTCTGCTTAAGAATATGTCTTGACCAGGTAGAGAGGCTTATGCCTGTAACCCCACCACTTTGGGAGGCTGAGGCAGAAGGATCACTTGGGCCCAGAAGGTCGAGGCTCTAGTGAGCTGTGTCTACGCCACTGCATTCCAGCCTGAGCAACAGAGTGACATCCTGTCTCAAAAATAAAAAATAATTTCTTGATTACAACCTTATAAATCTGGGATTATATTTACAGAGAGAGAAACTGAGGTGCTGTCTTAGCAAAATACAGTGTTTGTCATTTGCATTTACAGCTCTGAAGCTCTGGACAAGCTATAAGTATAGCGCTTAATGGCATTTAACAAACATTAATTGAATTTCACTTTATTTGGTCTTGCCATTAGTAAACTTGCTTACCACAGTGCTATCATAAGAATTAATTCATATTTGTAAGTGCTCTAAAAAGAGTATTCTTTGATACTTTGCTACATGCTATAGCTTGGCAAGATCCCAGTCTTCCTAAGGTTCCCTTCTTCAAGATTGAGACAAAGGCTTCATGAGTCTGACTGTGAGTCCCAAAATACCTATCACCTTTGCCTTCTTTTTAAGCCAAGAGCCCTCCTGCTGAGTCTCCCAATCTTCAAGTAGAGATACAGACTTGTCATGATATCTGCTATCTATCAATCAATCAAGCATCTATCTATTTACCTACCTATCTATCAATCAATCAGAGACAGAGTCTCGCTCTGTCACCAGGCTGGAGTGCAGTGGGATGATCATAGCTCACTGCAGCCTCAAACCCCTTCACTCAAGTGATCCTCTCACCTCAACTTCTCAAGTGGCTGGGACTATAGGCATTTGCCACCACACCCAGGCAATATTTTAATTTTCTGGAAAGGCAGGGTCACACTATGTTGCTTAGGCTGGTCTCAAACTCCTGTGCTCAAGCGATCCTCCTGCATCACCCTCCCAAAGTGCTGGATTACAAGTGTAAGCCACCATGTGCAGCCTCTGCTACATATATAAGGAATATAAGGAAAAATTCTGGAGAAAAAGAGTATACCAAACAGTAAAAACTACAAAGTAGGTTTTAAGCCAAAGAAGTATTATCAACTGGTTTAACCTGATGCTCTTAAATAAAGCCAGTGTTGCTTTAAAACTGCCAAGTATTATCATGTTGCTATATACTACACACTGTTCCTGTTGTTAACATCTAGCCAGAGAGCCTGAAAGCCCTTGGGATCTTTCCAAAGGCTTAATTATCAGTGCCATCTGACAGAGACTCTACCTAAGAGTGTTACATATGAGAACTGAAAAATTAATACTAAAGTCTCCATGTATGTGACAGCATCAGGGGTTATGTTCATTTAAGGGACAGCGGTAACTGGGTTGCTAAAGGAAGAGAATACGTTAGAAATCAGTGGTTCACAACTGGGGCTCAGCTCGATAATCACAAACATTTATTATGAACTTCTTATGTGCCAGCATTGAATTGTGCAAGATCCACTAAAAGCCAGCCAAATAATTAACAAAAAGCAGATCAGCTTGATAAACAGAAGAGATTAAAAGACACTACCCCAAGGGAAGGAAAATAAATATTCTCACTCAATGATTCTCACTCAAAAAGATTCTAGAAACCATAAAATGTATAAGCCACTATAATAACTCAGAAGGCAGTATGACAAGAAAAAAATTTAGGATTAGGTGTGCAGATTAATGGTGTATTCAAACTGGAAATAATTATTTTTAGATATCCTCACTATCAAACTATATAAGTTACCATCATATCAAGCAGTTTGAGAAAAAGAGATGATGCTTACTGAATCATCACTGAGGTGCAAAGACAGAATAAGGCCGGACTCAAAAACTTCAGCTGGCTGGGCACAGTGGTGCACGCCTGTAATCCCACTACTTTGGGAGGCCAAGGCAGCCTTTACCAAACTGTAAAGAAGGTGAGATGTGTTTCAAATTTTTTAAATGCACATATATAAAGAGAATAATAAACTTGGTAATAGCTTAATTACTAAGAAGAAACTGGAAAAAAATCATATTTAAACTAAACAGACTACAATCCCTAATCTGGAATGCTTTGAGAATTTAGAGAATGAAAACCCTAAAGCAAAGCCAATTTACACTAATCACTCCTCTTCACACAAGCATCACAAAACAGATTGATTTAATCATTCTTTCATTTAAAAAAAAAAAAAAATCCTTACTATCTGCCAGCTGTTAACAATACACCGAACAAGAAAGACATCATCTAAGTCCTTGTGGAGTCTACAATTTAGGGGATAAGACACTTAAAACATCAGATACAGGCTTACCAATCAATGTATATAAACCTCACTGTCCCCATCCAAAAGGAGAAGGATGCTGCCTGTGGATCTTACGGGAATAGATGAAACAACAGGTTTGGACTGTAAAATAAACTACATCTATTTAAAAACACACAACCACATATATTTTACTTTAAGAGAAAATAGCACAGAATCTCTCCCCGTAGAAGGGAAAATTATAATAAACTTTAAAACAGCATCAGAGAACATATAGGGTTCACTGGTTTTGGTCACAATCTAGACACCCTAGACTTTAATATGGACAGGCCAACTATGAACTGCCAATTTAGATGAGTAATTTGATTAATTCAAAAACTGAAGGACTCAAAGTAGAAACTTACAGGGTTATTATAAGGGTTGCTCCATTCTATGAGAAAGAAAAGGATTTTTAATATTATAGCTAAGAGATATATAAATGTCAAGAGGTGATATTCACTAACACATGCCAATTTATTCAGTCCTTAATCAGCCAAAACTAAGACATTATAAAGGATATATTAAAAGAAATTTGCCCTATCAACTATCAGTGAACATTACACGTAATGATGAAAGAATGAATACTTTTCCTCTAAAATCGGAAACAAGGCAAGGATGTCCATTGTTGCCACTTCTATTCACATTGTATTGGAGGTTCTAGATAGTGCAATATGAAAAGAAAAAAAATTAAGGCACACACATTGGACAAGAAGAAGTAAAATGGTCATTTGTTGATGACATGATCCTGTACAAAGAAAATCCTAAGGAATCTTCAAAAAACTATTAGAGTAATAAACAATTTTATCAAAATTACAGAATACAAGATCAACACAATAATCAACTGTAATCAAGCAATTCCACTCCTAGGTATATGTCCAAAAGAATTGAAAGCAGGAACTCAAATAGGTATCTGCATACCAATTTTTTGTTTGTTGGTTTGTTTTTAAGACAGGATCTCACTCTGTCATCCCTGCTGGATGCAGTGTTGCAATCATAGCTGACTATAGCCTCGAATTCAGCCTCCCCAGTAACTAGGACTACAACTGCACACCATCATGCCCAGCTAACTTTTTTTTTTTTTTTAAGAGATCAATTCTTGCTAAATTGCCCAGGCTAGTCTCAAACTCTGGCATCAAGCAATATTCCCCTACTGGCCTCCCAGAAGCTGTGATTACAGGTGTGAGCCACTGTGTCCAGCCTGTACACCAATAATCATAGCAGCATTATTCACAATAGCCAAAAGAACATAGAAACAACCTAAGTATCCATCAACAGATGAATGGATAAACAATAGAATATTACTCAGCCTTAAAAAAAATGAAATTCTAATACAGGATATATATGAAGGGAACTTGAAAACATTATTCTGATAAGCCAGACACCAACAGAAAAAGAGGAGGTATCCGGAATAGGCAAATTCATACAGACAGGAAGTAGAATAGAGGTTTTCAAGGGCTGAAGGAGCAGGGAAAAGAAGATAATGTTTAATACAGAGTTTTTGTTAGAGACAATGAAGAAGTTTTGGGTATAGATAGTGGTAATGGTTGTATAACATTGTGAATGTACTTAATGCCAATGAATTGTACACTTTAAAATGGTTACAATGGGCTCATGCCTGTAATCCCAGCATTTTGGGAGGCCAAGACAGGAGGGCTGCTTGAGTCCAGGAGTTCAAGACCAGCCTGGACAACATGGCAAGACTCTGTCTCTACAAAAAATACAAAAATTAGCCAGGCACAGTGGCACATCTGTAGTCCCAGATACTTGGGAGACTGAGGTAGGAAGATCACCTGAGCCTAGGAGGTTGAGGCTGAGGTAAGCCAAGATTGCGCCACTACACTCCAGCCTGGGTGAAGAAGTAAGACTGTGTCTCAAAAAAAAAAAAAAAAAAGCTGGGCACAGTGTCTCACGCCTGTAATTCCAGCACTTTGGGAGGCCGAGGCAGGTGGATTATGAGGTCAAGAGATCGAGACTATCCTGGCCAACATGGGATGAAACATCGTGAAACGCTGTCTCTACTGAAAATACAAAAATTAGCTGGGCGTGGTGGCACGTGCCTGTAATCCCAGGCTGAGGCAGGAGAATTGCTTGAACTCGGAAGTTGGAGGTTGCAGTGAGCTGAGATCACAACAATGCACTCCAGCCTAACGACAGAGCAAGACTCCATCTCAAAAAAAAAAAAAAAAGTTCATTGTTATGTAAACTTTACCACAATAAAAAAACTGTATTTCTATAATTGTTTGTGCTAGCAATAAACAATCTGAAAGTAAAATCAAGAAAACAATTTCATTCACAATAGCCTATACAAAATACTGCTAAAGAGCAACTAAAGAAGATCTAAATAAATGGAGAGAAGTTCCATGTTCACGTATTAGAAGTCTCCGTATCATTAAGACGGGAATTCTCCCGAATTGACCTATAGATTCAATGAAATCCCTATCAAAATCCTGGCAAGCTTTTTTGTATAGACTTTGACAAGTTTATCCTAAAATCTATATGGAAATTTAAAGGACTTAGGCTACCCAAAATAATTTTGAAAAAAACAAAATAGTACCCAGGATTTATACTACCCAATTCCAGTCGTCAGCCCTCATTTCCATGGGTTCTGCGCATCCACAGATTCAACCAACCTCAGGAAAAAAAAAAAAAAAAAAAGGCCGGGCGTGGTGGCTCACCCCTGTAATCCCAGCACTTTGGGAGGCCAAGACAGGCAGGTCACGAGGTTAGGAGTTCAAGAACAGCCTGGCCAATATGGTGAAACCCCATCTCTACTAAAAATACAAAATTTAGCCAGGCGTGGTGGCAGGTGCCTGTAATCCCAGCTACTCGGGAGGCTGAGGCAGAAGAACTGCTTGAAGCCAGGAGCCAGAGGTTGTAGTGAGCTGAGATCCTGCCATTGCACTCCAGCCTGGGCAACAGAGTGAAACTCCGAATTAAAAAAAAAAAAAGTAGCAACACAACAATAAAAAGCAATACAAATAAAACATATAGCATAACAACTGTTTACATAGCACTTATATTAGGTAAAAGTAATGTAGAAATGATTTAAGTATACAGGAGGATACGTACAGGTTATATGTAAATACTAAGTCATTTTACATAAGGGACTCGAGCATCCCAAGATTTTGGTATCCATGAGGATCCTGGAACCAATCCCCCAAGGAAACCAAAGGACGACTATACTACAAAAATCAGGGGAGTGTGGTATCAGACAAGCTGATCAATGGAACAGAAAAAAGTCCAGAAACATACCTCCACATTTGCAGACAACTGATTTTCAACAAAAGTAGCAGAACAATTCAAATGAGGAAAGGACAGTCCTTTCAACTAATAGTACTAGGATAACTGGATATCCATATAAAGGAAAAAAATGGGGCCTTTATTTCACTCCAAGCCTAAAAATCTCAATGTAAAACCTAAAAACTATGAAACCATTAAAAGAAAACAAAGGATAAAACTTTTGTGACCTTGAGTTACACAAAGATTTCTTAGTTATACCACCAAATGCACAATCTAAGGCTAGGTGCAATGGCTCACACTTGTAATCCCAGCACTTTGGGAGGCCAAAGCGGGCATACTGATTGAACCCACGAGTTCAAGACCAGCCTGGGCAACATGGCAAAACCCCTTCTCTACAAAAAATAGAAAAATTAGCTGGGCATGGTGGTGCATGCCTGTATTCCCAGCTACTCAGGAGGCTGAGGTGGGAGAATCATCTGAGCCCAGGAAAGTAAAAGCTGCAGTGACCTGTGATAATGCTACTGCACTCCAACCTGGGCAACATATTGTACTTTTTTTTTTTTTTTGAGACAAGGTCTCAATCTATTTAAAAAGTAATAAATTGGACTTTTTCAAAATTAAAAAGATTAGTTCATTAAAATATATCATCAGGAAAATGAAAAGACAATCCACAGACTAGGAGAAAATATTTGCAAATCACGTATCTGAAAAATCACTTATATTCAGAACATACTATATAAGTAATTCCTACGACACAATAAAAAACAACTCAATTAAAAATGGAAAAATGATTTAAATAGTCATTTTACCAAAAAAGATATACAAATGGCTAATAAGCACATGCTAAATGTCATTAGTCATGAGGAAATACTAATTAAAACCATAACCACATAGCACTATACAACTGCTTTGATGGTTATCATCAAAAAGACTGACATGCCAAGTATTGTCAAGGATATAGAGAAAATGAAACCATCATGCATTGCTGGTGGGAATCTAACATCAATCACTTTTCCAGTTTCATTTATATGAAAGAATTATACATAAATGTAACACACAACCCAGCAATTCCACTCCTAGATATCTACCCAAGAGAAATAAAAATATATGTCTGCAAAAAGATTTATCCATACTTGATCACAACTGCATTATTCAAAGCAGCCAAAAGGTGGAAATAATCTAAATGTCCATCAACTACTAAACTATAAAATGTGGTATAGCCATACGATGAAATATTACTCAGCTATAAAAAGGAACTACTGCATGAACCTACATGAATGAACCTCGAAAACATTACAGCAAGCGGAAAAGCCACACACAAAAGATCCTATATTGTATAATTCAATTTATATGAAATTTCCAGAAAAGGCAAATCTAAAGAGAAAGAAAGCAGGCTGGGCTCAGTGGCTCACACCTCTAGCCCCAGCACTTTGGGAAGTTGAGGCTGGTGGATCACTTGAGCCCAGGAGTTTGAGACCTGCCTGAGCAACATGATGAGATCCTATGTTTACAAAAAAATGCAAAAATTAGCCAGCCATGGTGGCACCCACCTATAGCTCCAGCTGCTCGGGAGGTGAGATGAGAGCATCAATTGAGCCCAGGAGATCAAGACCACAGTGAACCGAGTTCACGCCATGGCACTCCAGCCAGAGTGACAGAGCAAGATCCTGTCTCAAAAAAAAAAAATAATGTAAAGAGAAAGAAAGCTGATCAGTGATTACCTGGGGCAGAGGGTGGGATCAGGGATTTACCGCAAATGTGCAAAAGGGACTTTTAGGGGAAATGAAAATGTTCTAAAACTGGATTGTGGAGGTGATTTTAAAATTCCACATACTTGGCCAGGCGTGGTAGCTCACATCTATAATCCCAGGACTTTGGGAGGCCAAGGGGGGCAGATTAGCTGATGTTGGAAGTTCAAGACCAGCCTGACCAACATGGAGAAACCTGTCTCTACAAATAATACAAAGTAAGCCAGGCATGGTGGTACATGCCTGTAATCCCAGCAACTCTTGGGGCTGAAGCAGGAGAATAGTTTGAATCCAGGAGGCGGAGGTTGCGGTGAGCCAAGATTGCACCATGGGACCCCAGCCTGGGCAACAAGAGTGAAACTCCTGTCTCAAAAAAAAAAAAAAAAATTCTACATACTTCACATCCATTAGGATGGCTATTATCAAAAAACAAAATAAGTGTTGTCCATGTATAAAAATTAGAACCCTTGTACACTGATCGTAGAAATGTAAAACAGCACAGTTGTTATGGAAAACGGTATGACAGTTTCTCAAAACATCAGAAATAAAACAACCATATGACCCAGCAATTCCATCTCTGGGTATACAACCAAAAGATCTCAAAGTATTGACTTCAACAGGTATTTGTATGCCAATGTTCATAGAAGCATTATTCACAGGAGCCAAAAGGTAGAAACAACCCAACTGTTCATCAACAAATGAATGGATAAACAAAATGTGGTATATATGTAAAACAGATTATTCACCCTTAAAAATAAATGAAATTCTGGCACGTGACACAACATGGATGAACCTTGAAGATATTATGCTAAGTGAAATAAGCCAGACATAAGGAAAAATACTGTATGATTCTACTTATATAAGGTACCTAGAGAAGTCGAATTCATAAAAGACAAAGTAGAATGGTGATTTCCAGGGGCTGGGGGAGGAAGGAATGGACAATTACTGTTTAATGGGTATAGAGCTTTGGTTTGGGAAGATGGAAAACTTCAGGAGATGAGCAGTAGAGATGGTTGCACAACAATGTCCATGTACTTAATGCCACTGAACTATGCACTTAAAAATGTATAAACTGGTAAATTGTATGTTATATATACTTTACCATAATAAGAATATTCTGGCTGCACACGGTAGCTCACATCTGTAATACCAGCACTTTGGAAGGCCAAGGCAGACAGATCACCTGAGGTCAGGAGTTCAAGACCAGCCTGACCAACATGGTGAAACCTTGTCTCTACTAAAAATACAAAAATTAGCTGGGCATGGTGGTACATGCCTGTAATCTCAGCTACTCGGGAGGCTGAGGCACGAAAATCAGTTGAACCCAGGAGGCAGAAACTGCAGTGAGCCAAGATTGCACCACTGCACTCCAGCCTGGGCGACAGAGTGAGACTTTGTCTCAAAAAAATAAAAAAAAATCTACAAATATATGTCATTGAATTGTAATTTGTAATGGGTGGGTTTTATACTACGTAAATTTTATCTCTTACTGTTTAAAATAAAGAATACATTAGGAAGAACTTGCCCAACCAAAATATCAAGAGTTGTTATAAAGTTCTAACAATCTAAAAAGTATGGAATTGATAAAGATATCAACAAAGACACCAGTGAAACAAAAGGGAGAAGCCAGAAACAGAACAGATCTGGAGTATTAGAAAGCAGTATTACATATCACCCTAGACTGAATGTTTTTGTTCCCCCAAAGATTCATATGTTGAAATCTAATCCCCAGTGTGACGGTATTTGGTGGTGAGGCCGTCGGGAGGTGATTAGGTCATAAGGGTGGAGCCCTCATAGAAGTGGGTCCCAGAAAATTCTCTTTTCCCTTCCTCCATGTGAGGACACAGCAAAAAGACTGTCATCTATGAACCAGGAAGCTGGGCCTCACCAGACACTGAATCTGCTGCTGCTTGATCTCAGACTCCCAGACTCCAGACCCATGAGAAAGTAAGTTCTGTTGTTTATAAGCCTCCCTATCTATGGTATTTTTGTTACAGCAACCTGAGTGGACTACGACACACATCAACAGAGAAAAGATATACTCAGTCAACAAACAGGGCTGGGACAATTGGTTATCCACACTGAAAAATAAAATAAGGCCAGGCGCGGCGGCTCATGCCTGCAATTCCAGCATTTTGAGAGGCCAAGGCTGAAGGATCACTTGAGCCCAGGAGTTCAAGACCAACCTGGGCAACACAGCAAGACCGTCTCTACCGAAAAAAAAAAAAAGAGTCAGCCATGGTGGCACATACCTGTAGTCCCAGCTACAGGGGAAGCTGAGGCTGAAGAATCACTTGAGTCCAGGAGTTCAAGGCTGTAGTGAACCATGACTGTACCAATGCACTCCAGCCTGGGCAACATAGCAAGATACTGTCCCCCAACCAAAAAAATAAATAAATAAAATAAAATAAAATTAGATCACTATCTCATACCATTTAAAAAATTAATTTCAGAAGGATTAAAGACATAACTGTGAGAACACAAAACTAACCATTTTAGAACACTATATTGAAAATATGACCCAGGACAGGTACAAGTTTCTAAAACAAGACTCAAAAAAAAATGATTTAAAAAATCAATTTTATATTAAAATTTTTAATTTTTTAATAAAAGTAATAGGTAAAACCACAAGCCACAGACCAAAAGATATTTTCAACACACACACACATATCTGATAAGGAACTGGCAACAATACAATCAATAAGAAAACACCACTGCGATCCCAACAGAAAAATGAAAGGATATGAAAAAAGGAAATCCAAATGAACTACAAACATATTAGAAGAAACTCAACCTCACTAATATCCAAGGAAATGCAAATTAAAACAACAGAGATACTACCTGACAGAAGTTTAACATCTGACAATAGCACATATTAGTAAGGATTTGAAAACAGGAATTAATAAAGCTACTCAGAAAGCAATTTGGAAATATCTGATCAAGATGATATAAGTTGACATGCCATAAGCAATTTTGCTTATAGAGATATGCCCTGGAGAAATTCTCACACATATGCATAAGGAAATATGAGTAAAGTTGTTCATTTCAGTTTAAAAAAGAAAAAAAAGGCTGGGTTTGGTGGCTCCTGTCTGGAATCCCAACACTTTGGGAAGCCAAAGCAGGAAGGATCACTTGAGTCCAGGAGTTTGAGACCAGACTGGGCAACATAGTGACACCCTGTCTCTACAAAACAAAACAAAAAACAAATTAGCCAGGCATGGTGGCATGTACCTGAAGTCCCAGATGCTCAGGAAGCTGAGGCTGGAGAATTGCTTAAGCCCAGGAATTCGTGGCTGCAGTGAGCCATCATCAGGCCTCTATCTATAGCCTGCATGACAGAGCAAGACTACAACTCTTTTAAAAAAAAAAGAGGAAACAATCTAATGTCCATCAATACAGGAATGTGTAAACTGCAGTATATTCATACATGTGAAATACCATACAGTAGTTAACATAAATCAATTAGAAAACCTACATGCATCACACTGGCTAAAACTCTAAAGTTGAGTAAAAAAGTAAGCTGCAGAATACATAAATATCATTTATGTAAAGTTTGTAAACAAAACAATGCTATATGTTATCTACTGACATACAATTGATACTGATAAAGAATATATAGAACAAGTAATAAAACATGAAGGAGAGTTAAAAGCGCACAGTCATCTTTGTGGGCCTTATGGAAAGAACAGAAGAGATGAAGGGGAATGAATAGAGAAGGAATACACAGGGTTCTTTTTTTTTTTTTTTTTTGCCTCCCTTTTATTAAAAAATAGAGACAGGGTCTCACTATGTTGCCCAGGTTGGTCTTGGACTTCTGGCCTCAACCAGTCCTCCCACCCAAAGGGATTACGGGTGTGAGCCACTGCGCCCATCTGGGACTTCAATTTTATCCAATGTTGTTTTTTTTTTTTTTTGAGTCTCACTCTGTCGCCCAGGCTGGAGTGCAGTGACACGCCATTTCTGCTCACTGCAACCTCAGCCTCCTGGGTTCAAGCAATTCTCCTGCCTCAGTCTCCTGAGTAGCTGGGATTACAGGCACACGCCACCATGCCTGGCTAATTTTTTGTATTTTTAGTACAGATGGGGTTTCACCATGTTGGTCAGTCTAGTCTCAAACTCCTGATCTTGTGATCTACCTGCCTTGGCCTCCCAAAGTGCTGGTATTACAGGCATGAGCCACCGTGCCCAGCCAATTGTATCCAATGTTTTATATCTTTAAAAAATAAAGAAATTTTGCAAAATGAAAGCATTTGGTAAACTGGGTAATGAGTACACTTTTCTCAGGACTCTTCCACCTGTTTGAAATAAAACTTTTTTTTCTTTTTTGAGATGGAGTCTCGCTCTGTCCAGGCTGTAGTGCAATGGTGCAATATCGGCTCACTGCAACCTCCACCTCCCAGGTTCAAGCAATTCTCCTGCCTCAGCCTCCTGAGTAGCTGGGGTTATAGGCGCGCGCCACTACGCCCAGCTAATTTTTGTATTTTTAGTAGAGACGGGGTTTCACCATGTTGGCCAGGATGGTCTCAAACTCCTGACCTCAGGTGATCCACCCACCTCAGCTTCTCAAAGTTCTGGGATTACAGGCGTGAGCCACCATACCCAGCCTTTTGAAATTAAACTTTTAAAACAGGTTTAGTCAAAGGAATACATATACAGGTATCAGGCAATGAGAGAGTTCTTTTGGGAACTTGCGTTTGTAAAACTACTCCTGATGTCTCTGGTGTCTGGCTTCCTCAGTGTGATAGAAACTTTCAAGTATTTACACACACAAACATGCTGTATGTGTCAAATCTCCACTTTCCTAACCACTTCTTGGAAGATGCTGCCTGAGTCACTAAGAAATCTGCCTATGTAGTTTCAGTGTATCGCGAAACCAAAATAATCCAATGTGCCATCCCCTGCCCACATCCGTGTAGCTTAAAAAAATCACTTAATTTATGGGCGGGGCACAGTAGCTCAGGCCTGTAATCTCAGCACTTTGGGAGGCTGAGGTGGGCAGATTAAGGGAGATCGAGACCATCCTGGCTAATACAGTGAAACCCCATCTCTACTAAAAATATAAAAAATTAGCCAGGCATGGTGGTGCATGCCTGTAGTCCCAGCTACTCAGGAGGCTGAGGCAGGAGAAATCGCTTGAACTCGGGAGGCAGAGGTTGCAGTGAGCTGAGATCATGCCATTGCACCCCAGCTTGGGGGACAGAGCGAGATTCGCTCTCAAAAAAAAAATCATTTACAACTAAAAAATTCCTGAGTAATTCTTAAGTTCCACCAAGCTCTCTATGTAAATATACCATAAATGACCCACAGGTTAAAAAAAAAATGAAAATTATATCTCTTTCTACTTTTAACATAATCTTCTCCCTACATTCCTGGGTCCCACGCACCCACAGAGGACTCAGTACGAGTTCCTCTATATAGGTACAGTGTTTCTGGATTTTCCAATCCTGGGCAGACTTATATGACTCAAATAGCACAAAGGGAGTGTGTTCAAGGGAGTGTGTTAATTAGTGCCACGGGGGACTGAGCATAAAACTCTGCTTAACCAGCAATCTAGGATGCAAGCTCCTGAGAGCAAAGAAGAGAACGGCTTTCCACCCAAGCATGATGAGTACATCAAACTGAAAATAATGCCCAGGAACAAGCAGTTCCAGAAACAGGAATCCAAATCAAACTGGCTTTGTAACATTCGTTGTTCTACAGACCCAATGGCAGCCCGTCTGTTTTTGCTTCATTTTCTGGCTCAGTTAAAACTACCTTTAAGAGAACACTTGCCCCTCCTCCTCAAAATAACTGTGGAGAACACTATTCAAGCTCCACAAAAATCTTAGTTTTAAGCATTACCTGTTGGATGTCAGTGTGTGGGTCTGTGAATGTATTTCTCTCTGTGGAAGCCCGTGTTTTTATGTGTGGGTGGGCCTCAGGGTATATGTTGTCTGTGTGGGGTGTCTCTGTGGGAACATGGAGAAGACTGTGGAGATGGCTGTGGGGTTCTCCCTGTGGGTGTGGGGTTTCTGTGTGTGGGAAGGAAGTGGGGTAGAGGCTTGGGCAGGGTAGAGCAGGGGTTCTGTTGTTTGTATATGGGGGAAGTGTCTCCTTGTGTCGGCAGTGTCTGTATGTATCTCTCTCTGGGTCTCAGTGTACCTGTCTCTGTACATCTGTGCCTGTTTATTTTTCTATGTCTCTGAGTCTACTGAATATTTTGTTGTAAGTTTTATAACAAGTTTTATTATAAGTTTCTACCTTTCCATAAAACCCTAAAATTATTTTCTTGCTTCTCTACTCTGAAGTTTCATAAAAGAGAAACATGAAGCTGGGCACAGTAGCTTGTCCCTGTAATCCCAAGCTACTCAGAAGGCTGAGGCAGGAGGATTGCTTAAGCCCAGGAGTGCGAGGCTGCAGTGAACTATGAATACACCAATGTACTCCAGCCCCACTACACTCCAGCCTGGGTATCAAAACAAGACCCCCATCTCTAAAAAAAATTGCTTTTAATAAAAATGAGAGACATAAAATGAGACTAACTGCTAAGCCAACATCTACTCAACATCGAGTACAAAATTGAGATTCTAATAGGTATGTGCTAATACAGAGCCAGAGTTACCTGATATTGTTCATGTCTCACAAGCTCTCAGGTGATAACCAATGCTTCTGGTTTGAGTAGCAAGGATCAGTTAGAATAGCAAGGATCTTAATGATTCCAAACTTAGTAAACTGTCTCTAATTATGATTAGACCTCCCATATAGATTTTCCAGAGTATTGTCTGATTTACACATATATGAGATTAGCTTGAGTGTTATATGTGACTGTAAATTAGGAGTTATCACTTTGTTTTAAATATGAGTCTCCCATGATTTTGGTTAGTGTGAGCCAGTCCTAACAGGTAAATGACCTCTGAGTGTACAAAAAGGTGAATTTCTAGACTTATAAAGCTGGAACAAGCAAACCTCACAAAGGTTCTTTTTTTTTTTTTTTTTTTTTGAGACAGAGTTTTGCTCTGTTGCCTGGGCTGGAGTGCAGTGGCGTGATCTCAGCTCACTGCCACCTCCATCCCCTGGGTTCAAGCGATTTTCCTGTCTCAGCCTCCCAAGTAGCTCGGATTACAGGCACCTGCCACCACACTTGGCTAATTTTTGTATTTTTAGTAGAGACAGGGTTTCACTGTGTTGGCCAGGCTAGTCTCAAACTCCGGAGCTCAAGTGATTGCCTGCTTCGGCCTTCCAAAGTGGTGGGATTATAAGCGTGAGCCACCACACCCAGCCACAAAGATTCTGATACATGGGCTTCACCTCAATTTCAATGCTGACCTCTTCAAACTACAATTCCTGTTTCTAATATTGCTTATATCAAACTACACTGTATTTAGTTATTTCAGTATCTACATTCCCTACCCTCTCCTGGAGGGCAAGAATGGTATCTTGCTGACTTATAACTCTAGCACTTAGCAGTGTTTGGCACTCAACAAATAAATGGATTTTGACAAAAGAAGCTCACAATTTATTAGACAAATACCCAGAAGTAGTCAAGTTACTTCTCTAATACAGTCCAGCATAGGTCATCAAAAAAAAACTAGCATTAGGCTAATCATCTTTTCTCCCTTACAGAAACAAAAGACATGAATTAATGTGGTACAATGTCCTATTCCATTTCTGTCTCCTGAGCTCAGTGACCCAAGACTAGACACAGTCGAGCCGTATATCCAATAAAGCTTTTTTGAAGAAGAATCTTTATTTGCCTTCCAGGAAAAGAATACCCCTTTAAGCTAAAGCAGTTAATGTAACTTTAAAAGATAGATGACCACACCTACCTAACCAGGGCAAAAATTTTTTCTTCCTATAGCCTCATCACACATACTCAATTCCTGACAAGGCCTTAAAAAACTAATAATCAGCCAGGCATGGTGGCTCATACCTGTAATCCCAGCACTTTGGGAGGCTGAGGCAGGTGGATCATGAGGTCAGGAGTTCGAGACCAGCCTGGCCAAGATAGTGAAACCCTATCTCTATTAAAAAACAAAAATTAGCCAGGCATGGTGGCAGGTGCCTGTAATCTCAGCTAATTAGGAGGGCTGGGGTTGCTTGAACCTGGGAGGTAGAGGTTGCAGTGAGCCGAGATCGCACCACTGCACTCTAGCCTGGGCGACAGAGAAAGACTCCATCTCAATAATAATAATAATAATGATGATGATAATAACAATCAAGTGTCATTTTGGAAAAGGACCACAGAGTATCACATTTTTTTAACTTAGTGTAATTCAGAAGATGAGTTTCTCTGTAGGCTACCAATGCATATGATATGTATCTGAGATATGACTGGGGCTCCAATTTCTGTCAAAACATAAACTAATCTATATCAACTAAACAAAAGAAAAACTCACTAAAATAGCAAGTGTTTCTATGAATAATTCAGCGTAAACACTAAATCAGTAGTACCAGGATGATAATTTTTAGTGTCATACTTGAGTTAATAAATAGGCACAGTCGGCCAGGTGCAGTGGCTCATGCCTGTAATTCTAGCACTTCGGGAGGCCGAGGTGGGCAGATCACCTAAGGTTGGGAGTTTGAGACTAGCCTGATTAACATGGAGAAACCTCATCTCTATAAAAATAGAAAATCAGCTGAGCGTGGTGGCACATGCCTGTAATCCTAGCTACTCAGGAGGCTGAGGCAGGAGAATCCCTTGAACCCAGGAGGTGGAGGTTGTGGTCTCAAAAAAAAAAAAAAAAAAAGGCACAGTCTTCAATCACAAACTCCTTCTACATGTAAACTAAGAGTTAAGAAAGAAAAATAGTTAAGAAGGACAAGTTAAAAAGAAAGAAACAATCAGAGAAAAAAACCAGAAAATATAGATGTTGTTTATAAATTTGGGGTAGGAAAGGCAATTCTAAGACACAAAACATTTAAGCCAAAAAGGAAAAAAACTGGTAAATCCAAGTTTATAAAAACTTTGAAAATCATAAAGTTATAAGAAACAAGAAATGGAGTCAGAAAAAATATTTGCAACATACACACAAAGAATTAATATCCAGAATATATTAAGAATTCCTAAAACAAACATGAAAAAATATCCAATACGAAGGCAGATTTTATCTGTTTTGTTTGCTGCTGTATCCCCAGCACTTGGCACATAGTAGTCAATCAATAAATAATTTGTTAATTAATATGAACAGGTAATTACAAGAAAAAGAATATAAATTGCCAATTATGCATAAAAATACTCTTAGCCTCATTCTGTCAAGAGAATGCAAATATTATAAGAAGACCGTTAAAAGACTTCCCCCAAAGATGTCAAAATACTCAGTATTGGTAAATGCATAGTGAAAGAGTTGTCTTGTATATAGTTAGCTGATACATAAAATGGTGCTACATTTTTAAAGACAACATAGCATTTTGCATTTAGTTTAAAATATAGCCAAGCACTGTGGCTCATTCCTCTTTGGGAGGCTGAAGTGGGCAGATCGCTTGACCCCCAGGAGTTTGAGATCCACCTGGGCAACTTGGTGAAACCCTTTCTCTACAAAAACACAAAATTTAGCAGGGCCAAGTGTGGTGGTTCACACCTGTAATTCCAGCACTTTGGTAGGCCAAAACGGGTGGAACACCTGAGGTCAGGAGTTCAAGACCATCCTGGTCAACACTGAAACCTCGTCTCTACTAAAAATACAAAAATTAGCTGGGCGTGGTGGCACCTGCCTGTAATCCCAGCTGCTCAGGAGGCTGAGGCATGAGAATTGCTTGAACCTGGTAGATGGAGGTTGCAGTGAGCTGAGATCACACCAGTGCACCCCAGCATGGGCAACAAAGCGAGACTGTTTCAAAAAAATAAAAATCAAAATTAAAAAAAGGTAGCTGGGTATGGTGGCATGAGCCTGTAGTCCCAGCTAACTCAGGAGACTAAGGGGACCACTTGAGCCCAGGAAGTGGAGGTTGCAGTGAGCCAAGATCATGCCACTGTATTCCAACCCAGGTGACAGATGGGAAACCCTGTCTAAAAAAAAAAAAAAAAAAAAAAGAAGGCTATCTTTGACCCCGAAATTATAATTTTACATATCTATCCTAGAGAAACAGTTCTACATGTACACACACACAAAAAAAATGCATAAAGATAGTTATTACATCCCCATGTATAAAGAAAGAAAAAACAAGTTAAGGTAAATGTGCATCAACAGAAGAATAGTTTAAGAAGCAACAATAGGCCGGGTGCGGTGGCTCACGCCTGTAATCCCAGCACTTTGGGAGGCCAAGGCAGGTGGATCACAAGGTCAGGAGATCGAGACCATCCCTGTCAACATGGTGAAACTCCGTCTCTACTAAAAATACAAAAATTAGCTGGGCGTGGTGGCGCACACCTGTAGTCCCAGCTACCAGGAGGCTGAGGCAGGAGAATTGCTTGAACCTGGGAGGTGGAGGTTGTGGTAAGCCAAGATCATGCCACTGCACTCCAGCCTGGGCAACAGAGCAAGACTCCATCTCAAAAAAAAAAAAGCAACGATATAGACTTAAGAAATTAATTGAGGAGTTAAAAAGTATGAGATAGATCTATAGGTATTGATACAGAACTAAGACACACTATTGAGTAAAAAAGGAACCTGCAAAACTATGCATATTTATAGAGAGGGTATGCTTTTATTTATGTACAAGTTATTATAAAACTCACTTTGGGAGGCTGACATGGGTAGATCACTTGAGCCCGGGAGTTCATGACCAGCCTGGGCAATGTGGCGAAACCCTATCTCTACAAAAAATACAAAAATCAGTTGGGCATGGTGGCATGTGCCTATAGTCCCAGCTACTCAGGAGGCTGAGGTGGAAGGATTGCTTAAGTCTGGGAAGTTGAGGCTGCAGTGAGCCATGATGGTACTAATGGATTCCAGCGTGGATGACAGAGTGAGACCCCGTCTCAAAAAAAAAAAAAGAAGAAGAAGAAGAACAATGAGAAGGAGGCTAGACGAGGTGGCTCATGTCTGTAATCCTAGCCCTTTAGGGTCAGAGGTGGAAGGCTCTCTTGACCCCAGGAATTCAAGATTACAGTGATTGTACTACTGCACTCCAGCCTGGGCAACACAGTGAGACCTGTCTCAAAAAAAAAAAAAAAAAAAAAAGAAGAAGAAGAATGAGAAGGAGCAGTTAGAGAAATAAGATGGAAGCTAGTAAACAGCAATGTCATTGAAGCCAAGGGAAAAGAGTGTTTCACAAGGAGTTAGTGTTAAACGCTGCCAAGAGGTCCAAGAAGATGAGGACTGAAAAACAAGACCACCATGTTTCCCAATCTAATGGACATTAACAACTTTAGCAGGAAGGTTTTGTTTTAGTTAAACAGAATATTATAGGAGGAGTGAGTTAAGGAGTTCATGAGAGGAAAAAGCATATATAGCACATACAGAAAACTCCTTTAAGCAGCATGCCTGTGAAAGAGAATAGAAAAACATGACTGCAAATAGAAAACATGCAGGTCAGAGGACAGGGTTTTCAAAATGGGAGATAGTAGGGCAAGGGTGAGTTATGAAGGAAAAGACCTAGTAGAAAGATGAAATAAAGCAAAGGAAGAAATTATTTAACACAGGAGAGGCCAGACACAGTGGCTCACACCTGTAATCCCAGCACTTTGGGAGTCTGAGGCAGGAGGACTGCTTGAAGCCAGGAGTTCGAGACCAGCCTGAACAACAAAGTGAGACACCATCTCTACAAAAAGTTTTTAAAGTTATGGCTCGTGCTTATAATCCCGGTACTTTCAAAGGCCAAGGAAGAAGGATCACTTAAGGCTGGGAGTTCAAGACTAGCCTGGGCAACATAGCAAGACCCCATCTCTACAAGAAAGTTTAAAAAAAAATAGCAAGTATGGTGGCATGCACCCATAGTCCCAGCTACTCGGGAGGCTGAGAAGGGAGGATCTATTGAGCTCAGGAGGTTGAGGCTGCAATGAGCTACGATCACACCACTGCACTCCTGCCTGGGCTACAGAGTGAGACTTCATCTCTTGAAGAAAAGAAAGAGAGAGGAAAAAAAAAGAAAGAAAAAGAAAGGAGGGGAAAGGGGAGAAGAAAATGATTACAACACCTGTGAAGGGATTGGCCTTGACAGAATGAAGGAGAAAAAAATGAGTCCCAGTTGCACGTAGGTTTGTAGACTTGGGAGGTACAAGGATGAAGGAATTCCCATTTAGCAGCTTCTGTTTTTATAATGAAGCATAAAGCCTATGATTCTTAAAAAAAGAATAATATATGAGAGATTAGAAACAGAGATAGTAGTCCAGGTGCAGTGGCTCATGCTGATAATCCCAGCACTTTGGGAGGGTGAGACAGGAGGATCACTTGAAACCGGGAATTGGAGACCAGCAACATGGCAAGATACTATCTCCACAAAAAAATAAAAAATTAGCCAGGCATGGTAGCACACCTGTAGTTCTAGCTACTCAGGCTGAGGTAGGAGGATCACTTGAACCAGGGAGTTTGAGGCTGCTGTGAGCTGTGACTGTACCACTGTACTCCAGCCTGGGTGACAGAGGGAGACCCTGTCTCAGTAAAAAAGAAAAAAGAAAGAAATAGAGATAATATGAAGAAATAATTCACATTGAGCTAGAAACTGAACTAGAGAAATGTATAACATTGCTAAGTAATGCTGATTATGCATATGAAATAGATGATTATAAATTTTTAGTGACACTGATCTGTCTGATTTGCTGATTTCTCTAGCAACTCTCAGCTCCATGAGTGCCAGCAAGTAAGAAGGTAGATGGTTAGGTTCAACCAGTACATCACTCCAAGTTCGACAAGCAGCAGAAGTCAGCTCTGGCTGAATTAAACAGAAAAAGGATTTAAAGAAAGAATGTGAGGTCGCTTTTGCAGTGAAGAACTTAAGTGCTACACAGCTAAAACACCACCCAAAATTACAGAACTGGTTTGGCAAAGATGTGACTGCTAGTGCCAAGTAGGAGATACTGCAGCTTGGTTTGCACCATTACAGTTCTGGATACTAAGTGCTAACACTTGCCACTGTTGCCCCTGTAACTTGATCTTGCTAATAGAGGCTGAGACTACATGGGGATTTGCTGATTAAGGAGGGGGATATTGTAAAGAACATGGTGGAACGGTTTGAGGAGATTGAATCAGCTGAGAGGATGAAGAGAGTGGTAAAGGACTTAGTATTAGGAAGGGAATGGATGACGGATGTCGGGCAGTGACTGAAACAAACAGGGATGTAAGGCAAGGTGTTTAGGTCTCCCCTTGGAAGAGGGTAGATCCTGAGATCCAAAGTGGTCTTAGCAGCAACTGAAGCTGACTTCACGTGGAAGTTTGGCCAGAACAGCAGGGGTGTTGGTACTGCGGCAAAGCTGCCCAATGTTGCTATGGCCAGAATTTCATTGACAATGCCTTGGACAAGTTAATTACTCTCTTTGAGCCTATATTTTCTTATCTATAATATAAAGATAGTACTACTCATCTGATGAAGTTGTCTTGAGGACTAAATACAATGAGAGAGATTCCTGGCACAGAGTAAGTATTCAGTAAACGGCAGCAATTATAAGTGTCATTGAAGCCAAGAGAAGAGTTTCCAAGAAAAGGTAGCCAATAGATCAAGTTTCCACCTTGGAGCGCTGTAGAAGGTAAGTGTATACAGGGAAGATGAAACCAGTTTTAGCCTCAGGTTTGCAACATTCAGAAAGGCTTTAAGGAAAAGCCCTATACTCAGAGAAACTCAACTAGCAGCTCAAATATGCTTGCTCTATATAGATTCTAAGCTAAGAACTAGTGCCCCAAACCAATAGATTCTACTGATCGACCCTTGAAAAAGAAAAAAAAAAGAAACAAGAAAATCGGCTGGGCACAGTGGCTCATGCCTGTAATCCCAGCACTTTGGGAGGCCAAGGCTGGCAGATCATGAGGTCAGGAGATCAAGACCATCCTGGCCAACATGGTGAAACCTCATCTCTACTAAAAATACAAAAATTAGCTGGGTGTCATTGCATGTGCCTGTAATTCCATCTACTCCAGAGGCTGAGGCACAAGAATTACTTGAACCCAGGGAGTGGAGGTTGCAGTGAGTTGAGATCGCACCACTGCACTCCAGCCTGGCAAGAAAGTGAGACTCCGTCTCAAAAAAAACAACAACAAAAAAATCACAAGCTATTAGTGCAAGTGCCCAAGAGGGAAATAGCTAACTGAACTGTTGCACGATAAAGCTAGGGAAAAGTAAGACTAAACCCATACAAACAATCACCTAATTTAATCAAAGTAATTTTAGACTTAGGAAGTGTTATGGAAGAGATGTCAATCCACTGCTGCTTTCTGCTCTGCTCTGCTCTCACCAAATTGCAGGCCATAGGACACTCAGACTATAAAAAGCTCCTGCAAATTCCATGGAAATCTGATCAAGCTTACTAAACCTCCTGTTGGGCGAATGGAATTTTAACTCCTCTAATTGCGCCTACCACTTGAACATGACAGCAGGGCAGTGGATCAGGGCAACTGCCAAGATTGTTCTCTTCCCATCTGCCTCAGTTGTACCTCTGCATTATTTAAACAAAAACCACCATGAAAGAAACTGCATATTCTTTATAAAATTAACTTGACAAAGGGTCTGAATAAAGATTACAACAAGTTTTTTTGTTCTCTCGTTGTGGGGGAGGGAATCATTTTCAAGGAAATGATATAATAAACTCACTCTCCCTTTTTAGTGAACTATCCATTTCTTCAATTAACTGGGCGATGAGAATGAAAGTAGTAGTAGTAGTAGTAGTACTAGTAGTAGTAGTACTAGTAGTAGTAGTAGTAGTAGTACTACTAGCAGCAGTAGTAGCAGCAGGAGCAGCAGCAGCAGTAATCATCTTCCTCAAGACATTAAACACTCAACCGCAACTTCAGCTCCTAAAACAGCTCTTATTTACTTATTTTTAAGACAGAGTCTCGCTCTGTCACCAGGCTGGAGTAGTGTGGCACGATCTCGGCTCACTGCAACCTCCGTCTCCCAGGTTCAAGCAATTCTCCTGTCTCAGCCTCCCGAACAGCTGGGACTACAGGTGCGCACCACCACTCCTGGCTAATTTTTTGTATTTTTAGTAGAGACAGGGTTTCACCATGTTGGCCAAGATGGTCTTGATCTCTTGACCTTATGATCCGCCCACCTTGGCCTCCCAAAGTGCTGGGATTACAGGCGTGAGTCACCACGCCTGGCCTAAAGCAGCTCTTAATGTTCAATCCTTCCCAGGTTTCAGAAGAATAGAATTCACAAATTATATTAATACAAAATTAGGGTTGCCTTCTCAGAAAATCAGTAAATGCTCACAAAAACATATGGTAACATCTTCAACCACCCGATAAATAAAAAGAAACTGTCAGTGCAATACCAAAAAACATCTACCCAAAAAATACAGATGAAGATTTAGTGCGGGGTATGGTGGCTCACACCTGTAATACCAGCACTTTGGGAGGCCCAAGTGGGTGGATCACAAGGTCAGGACTTCAAGACCAGCCTGGCCAATATGCGGAAACCCTGTCTCTACTAAAAATACAACAATTAGCCGGGCGTGGTGGCATGCCATGCGTCTGTAGTCCCAGTTACTCAGGAGGCTGAGGCAGGAGAATCGCTTGAACCCAGGAGGCAGAGGTTACAGTGAGCTGAGACAGCACCACTGCACTCCGGCCTGGGCAACAGAGCGAGACTTCGTCTCAAAAAAAAAAAAAAATATTTAGAAGGTTCATCCTGAGTTTCGAACAGAGTACTATTTGAATTGAAAAGTAACCGTTTAAGGCTCTGTTAGATCCAGCATACTATTGTGTAACCTTGAGACAAATTCCTTACTCTCTCCAACCCAGTTTCTTCGATAAAACAAGGATAACAGTAGCTATCTTCAAAGCCTCTTAAAAGAATTAAATAAAACAGTATATATAAAACTCTAAGTACAATGCCTGGTACACAGTAGGAATATTCTTCCCCTTGTAATTTTCAAAAGCTCTTCTCAAAGATTGACTCATAGAGATGGTGAGGCTTAAAGAATAGGGAAAAAGTGTTAGCTGAACAGGAAGAAAGGTTATGTTCCTCAGGTACTCCAGATTTATTTATAACTTTAAAAATATGGATAAATTTCTCAGATTATCAGTAAATTACTAGTGTGAAGCTGTATCATTGATCTTGAAATGCTTTTCTATATAAGACGCTCTTATTCTCCTCTTCTAAATTTACAATTCTTTCAGGTTCTACATTTGTACGATCTTCTCCCATCATCTTCCTAAAGCTCTGACTCAGACCTGACTGACTTTGGGCTTGAGATGACCTAAGCCTTAGCTAGACAGACACACCTTAAAGTTCACTTAGTATTCTAAAAGACCTCTGGCAGAAAGCAAGAACCTGGCATCTAAGAAGTTAGAAAGAATCAGTGTGGCGTAACAAAAACGACATGGGCTTTGGAAACAGACAGATCTGGGTTTAAGTTCTATCTCTGCCACTTTCTAGATGTATAACCTTGAGCAAGGCACTTAACCTCCCGGGATCTCATTCCTGCATCTGTAAAATGAGATAATGCCACCTATATCTCAAAGTACTGTTCTAAGGATTACAGAACCCCTGTGACAATTCCGGGCACATAAAAGGCTAATGGCTCACGCCTGTAATTGCAGCACTTTAGAAGACCGAGGCAGATGGATCACCAGAGGTCAGGAGTTTGAGACCAGCCTGACCAACATGGAGAAAGCCTGTCCCTACTAAAAATACAAAATTAACCAGGCGTGGTGGCTTATGCCTGTATTCCCAGCTACTCAGGAGGCTGAGGCAGGAGGAAAATCACTTGAACCCAGGAGGAGAGGCTGCGGTGAGCCGAGATGGCTCCAATTGCACCTCAACCTGGGCAACAAGAGCGAAACTCCATCTCAAAAAAAAAAAAACGGCTAATTACTGGTTAACCATTATTAGAGCCCAACTGCCAATTGCCTTACTGAACACTTTTCAAAGCAGTACTTTTCTCTGTTTTTTGGGAGTTTTTTTGTTGTTGTTTTTTGAGACAGAGTTTTGCTCTTGTTGCCCAGGCTGGAGTGCAATGGCGCAATCTTAGCTCACCGCAACCTCTGCCTCCCGGGTTCAAGTAATTCTCCTGGTTCAGCCTCCCAAGTAGCTGGGATTACAGGCATGTGCCACCACACCCGGCAAATTTTGTTTTAGTAGAGACGAGCTTTCTCCATGTTGATCAGGCTGCTGGTCTGTAGCTCCCGACCTCAGGTGATCCGTCCGCCTTGGCAACCTAAAGTGGTGGGATTATAGACATGAGCCACCATGCCCGGCCACAGTACTTTTCTAACAGACAAAAAGAGTCATACTGCTCCCACATTCCCATGTCTATATCTAAGACATTCCATTTTAGTACTCTATAATTAACCAAATCAAGAGCTTAAACAATTCAGGACAAGAAATGCTAACATGGCTCAACTCATTTTCTCCTGACAGCAACAAAGCCAGGGGAAGGTGGGTATGTGCGCCAAAAGCAATGAAGAGTCTGTTTGAACACGGTCATTACTGATACTGATGTAAGTACAAACTAGTTGAGATTCTTGGGCTTGCAGCCTTATTGTCAGAAAGTTTTAACTTTTCTGAAATAAATCTTCTCCTACCTTGTTTTCCCTGCTGTGCTCCAACACTCCTCTCATTTTCAAGAACACAAGGAAGAAATCCCTTTCGACTACTACTACTGCATTCCATGTAGAACTTATCTTCCCACGGCCCAAATTACTTCTTACAGAGATTTTTGGCTTGCTAGGTTCACTTGATGTCAGCTTATGAAAAAGGACATTATATATAAATATATCACAGCCACATGACATGACCTACCCCCTGCCCTCCCCAGAGCACCACAAGTTACAGGACGGAGGCGGGTGCCAAAGATAAGATGTGACTGAGTAACCTGCACACCATATGCTCCTTCCTATTAACTACTGCACTTGGGAATTCAGGCTCTTATAAAAAGTTTATTTCCCTTGTGTGGCTGAGCAGAGTAGCAAAACTAAGAAAACTGATGATGCGTGAATGGAGTAAGGGAAACTATCTATGGATGTGAAATGTGACTTAAAATAAATGTTTGTACATGACAGTTATAAAACAAATGCAACAGCAGTTCCACAACCAAAGGCAGCTATTTCAATACTGGTATCCTCAGGCCCTTTATACACTGTAAAGAAAAACAGCAAGGGCCGGGCACAGTGGCTCATGCCTGTAATCCCAGCACTTTGGGAGGCTGAGGTAGGCAGACCACAATGTCAGGATTCAAGACCATCCTGGCCAATATGGTGAAACCCCATCTCTACTAAAAATACAAAAATTAGCTGGGGATGGTGGCACGTGCCTGTAATCCCAGCTACTTGGGAGGCTGAGGCAGGAGAATTGCTTGAACAGGGACTCAGGAGGCGGAGGTTGCAGTGAGCCGAGATTACCCCACTGTACTCCAGCCTGGGCTACAGAACGAGACTCCATCTCTTAAAAAAAAAAAAAAAAAAAAAAAAAAACAGCAAGGAGTCAAGGTCAGAGTGGTTATTTACATAGACAATCTGAGAATCAACAAAGGCTCAACAAATCAAAATGTCACACTGCAGTCCCTTGGTGAGATGACTTTCAACTCAGGGAAAGAAGGGCAGTCTTGGGTACTTATTTTGATTTAGTCAATTCAATATAAAGAAGGTTAAACATTGTGCACCTGAAAAGCAGCTCAGCAATGCCCAGAATTTCATCATCCAGCTGTATCCTTGCCCAGAACTTCACCTGCTTAACTTTCAGCAGAGAAGTTGTTTTTTGGTGCAATTAACATTGTAAGGCAAGCTCAGCCCTGCCTTCCAATAGCCTTGAGGCTGCTGAGTAAATCTAGAATCATGGAACGTACATTTGATGCTGAAAAAACAGGAAGATGGTTCAACAACAAGGAAAGTGGTCAAGAAGTACATCTAGAATTAAGAAAAACAGGGCCAGGCACAGTGGCTCACGCCTGTAAACCAGCAGTTTGGGAGGCTGAGGCAGGCTGGATCACCTGAGATCAGGAGTTCAAGACCAGCCATGACCAACATGGAGAAACCCTGTCTCTACTAAAAATACAAAATTAGCCAGGCGTGGTGGTACACGCCTGTAATCCCAGCTACTTGGTAGGCTGAGGCAGGAGAATCACTTGAACCTAGGAGGCGGAGGTCACTGTGAGCGAGATCGCGCCATTACACTCCAGCCTTGGCAACAAGAGTGAAACTCTGACTCAAAAAAAAAAAACAAAAAAAAATAGACTCCAGTATGGTGATCTTCGATTTTTTGATTTTTTAATTTTTTTTTTTTTTTTTTTGAGACAAGGTCTCATTCCAGCACCCAGGCTAGAGTACTTACTGCAGCCTCAACTTCCTGAGCTCAAGTGATCCTCCCACCCCAGCCTCCTGAGTAGCTGGGACTATAGGCACACAACACCATGTCAGGCTCTTTTTTTTTTTTTTTTTTTTTTTTTTTTTGAGAGTGGATTTCACCATGTTGCCCCGACGGGTCTCAAACTCCTGGGCTCAGGCAGTCCTCTTGCCTCTGCCTCCCAAAGCGTCGGGATTACAAACGTGAGCAATGATTTTTTAACTTATTTATATAGACTATATTGAACTATGTGTACCTTTCAGAGGAGGTCATGGTGGCTTGCACTTAAGCCATGACGGGAGGAATAAAATAAAATCCATAATAAGAAATAATATCATTTCTTAAGACGTTACGTGCCAAGTTCAATGCTAAACCTTTTACAAATATTTCTAATCCTCAATCATAATTAGTTCTTTCATTTGATAGAAGAGGAAACTGTGATTTGTATAGTTTGGAAATTACCCAAAAGGTAGTAGTGGGGGTACTAGGATTCAAATCCAGGTCTGCCTGACTGTAAACCTCATGGTCTAAAACCAATTTGTTAAACACTTTTAGCCTAAACAGATCTAACCAAATTACAGATTTTAAACAAAAACAGTCCTAATCACAAGAAAAAGACTTGACTAAAATTACAAAGTATCTCAACTCATCAGAAGTATGCTTTCCATTTCCAGACTTATATCTAGGTACTCCCAGCATTGGTGCTACCTCTGTCTTTGGTGCTGTCTCTCTTTTTTACTTTACTTTTTTTTATTTCTTTAAACTCATTTCTGCAGGATGCTGCCTCTTTCTACCATAATTTTCCCCAGAGGAGTTTCATACTGCAAATGACAAAGACACTGTCTAAACCATTATATAAATTCCTTCAGTTTTGCCTCTGACTTAACACCTAAATTTGTATAGTTAGAACGAAAGGATTATCTGCTGTGCCTTAATCATGAGGCTATGACAACAAAAAGTTATGGTGGATCCAAGGTTCCAATTCAGCTGAGCCCCACACAGCAAAACCAATGCACACTTCACGTCTCTTTGTTGCTGTTCTGATAACGCAATTAAAAATCATTCACAACGATTTAAAAAAACATTAATCCCTGTGTCCATTCTGTGCCTAGGAAATTGGAGCTGTAAGCCTTTTTTATATGACCCACACTTCTGTCTTTCCCAATACTTGCCCTGTTTTTCTGTGCTGATTTAGCTTTAAGAGAGAAAGGGAGACAAGCTTTGAGAGAGAAAGACAACTATGGATAGGCAATGTACGGGTAATACAGGTGTATCATCCATCTAGGCACAGTTACTTCTTGGTATTCTGAGACACCCTCAAAACTGTCTGAAAAGCTGACGCCTGAGATCGAAAACCCCACAGTGATCGCCTTTCCCAAAAGTAGCAGCATTTCTTCCTATCACTTTCAGGTTATAATAAAGGAACCATTAAGATATTCATTCTCTTCATACACAGCCTAATAATGACAAAGCTGTTAAGATGAAAGAGTAAGGAGAATTTCTCCATTACCCTTTTACATACTCAGGGAAGAGAGAATATCGGTGGCTGGAAATGAAGGGCACAGCATTGTGTTGCTATATGGACACGGTTGGCCACAGAAAGGCAGAAAGTCATCAACTGTATGGAAACCAGACAACTCTGACGATTTCCATGCAAGGTGACTACAGCTTATGCGTTCTCCAAGTATTAAAGCTCTTTTCATCCTTATTGCTGGGTGAACACCCATGAGCGGTAACGTTTTTTTTTTTTTTTTTTCCTATACCATCGAGGTCTCCTCCCCGATAGGCTGGAAATTCACACCCGGGAGCGTGTTGGGGGTGCGGGACGTGGTATTAGGTGCCTCTCCTCCCGCTGCCTATTCCAAGTAGTAGGGAAGAGCGCTACCTCCATGTTATTCAGAGTGAAGTACGGCCGTGCCTCCTGGAGTCTCCGCTCCCAGTACTAGGGGCCGGCTAGGGGCATCTCTGAGAGAGTGGGTTTGAGGGGACAAGTGGGTATCTCTGGTCCTGCAATCAGAAAGGAGGGCGTGGAGGGTGATGTCGCCGTACCGAGAGGATCTGCAGTTCCCCTCCCTCCCTTCCTCTCCTAGAGAGGCAGCCCGGCCCCAGTACCTTCTTGACTGTGCGCGGCGCCTCGGTGACGGTGCCGTCGTGGCTGACCAGGGCCTCGCCGCCGTCGCGGTGCCGCTGGTGATGGTGATGTGGGTCGCTCCGCTTCATGGCCGACGCCTGAGGCACCTTCCCGGCGGCGGGGCTGAGAGCGGCGGCGGGCCCCGAGCCCGGGCCGGGGGCTGGGGGCCGCTCCGCGGCGGGAGCTGGAACCTCAGGATCTCCGCCGCCCGCCGGGGGACCCATGGCGCCCACAGCCGCCGTGTTCAGTCCTAGTTGCAACTCCGCCTCGGAGGGGCTCAGGTCCTTCAGCTCCACCTCAGGCACCTTGGCGGCGGTCGCGGCTGACACAACCTGCACCGACATCACCGCCTCCGCTGCAACCGCCGGCTCCGACTCCGGCTCCTGCTCTTGGTCTGCCCCGCCTCCCGCCTCCCTTCCTCTTCCCTCCCCCATGCCCCCACTCCTCCCCTCCATCGCCTCCGCTCCCACCCCTTTCCTCGACCTGCCAGCCCCGGCCCTTCCAGCCCCGCCCCACCCCACCCCGATCCGGTCTGGCCTCGCGCGAGTTGCCACGGAACCTGTAGTGCGTTTGCTCCCGGCCGCACGCGGCTAGAAGACCGTGGGACCTCAGGCCCCGACCTACACTGCGCGCCACGGGGGCGGAGCCCGCAGCGCCCCCTGGGGGTTGTAGTCCCTTTCGGTCTTTCCTCCGGAACGTGGGATTCGGGCGGGGAGAAGGAGCGCTGAGGCCGGCAACTAATAGAAAGGAGTGAGGATAGGTGACTCGACGGAGAGGGTGAGGAAGAGAAGGTCTCCAGAAGAGTTGTGGCTTCCAGAGAGGGAACGCCAAGAAGCCTCCAGGTAGGGGAAGTGGGGGAGGAATGGCTTGTTGCCCTGACAGCGTGAATTTCCTTCGCGTGTGCACGTCTGCGATCACGTGGGCGGGCATTTAAAGGAGAAGCGGTGGCTCCAGGCTGGAAGTGGCTTGATTTTTCTTTGTGAAATTGAGAACCCGACACCTTTCCAAACTTCGGTGGCTTCGTTTTTAGAAGGGATAAAGTAGGACCTTGCTTGCTGTGGCGCTTTCTGGCACGTTCTGGGTTTGAAAGCTAGGATCATTCCCCAAAGAAGTTGGGTATCACTAGATGAAAATTCAAGGCCGAGGAATCACACGTTCCATTAAACAAGGCCAAATCGTTTGACCTATAATTCTACTAGAGCAAAAATCTGAAATTCAAATACATATATCAGCATAGAGGAATATGAATAGTGACTATGAATAGTGAATTTCCTAAGTGATGGGATTTAAAGTGATTTTTACTTTGTACTTTTATGTATTTTTAACTTTTACATTTATTTTAGAGGGTGTAAGCACGAAGACATGCATGGCAGTTTCCTTTTTAATAAAAAGCATCTAAAACTAATGTCCAACAAATAGACGAATGGTTACAGCCTTTGAAAATTGCCGGCTGGGCATAGTGGTTGACGCCTGTAATTCCAGCACTTTGGGAGGCCAAGGCCTGCAGATCACTTGAGGTCAGGAATTCAAGACCAGCCTGGCCAACATGGTGAAACCCTGTCTCTATTAAAAAGACACAAATGAGCCAGGTGTGGTGGCGGGCACCTGAAATCCCAGCTATTTGGGAGGCTAAGGCAGGAGAATGGCTTGAAACCAGGAGGCAGAGGCTGCAGTGAGCCGAGATTATGCCACTGCACTCCAGCCTGGGCAACAAAGCAAGACTCCATCCAAGAAAAAGAAGAAAGAAAATTGTTTGCCAATATGTTTTTAATAATAAGGGTTTCTCTTTATCATTCTTTACTCTGAAAGCCAAAATGTGAAGAGAAAGCTAAGAAGCTCTTGTGTCTGGTACACTCGTGAGCTCTGTGGACATGGCAGTTCTCAGATGCCTTCCGACACAGTGTGAGGCACAAATTTGACGATCAGGAAATGAGAGACTCCAAAGTAGGACAACTTCACAAAGTGAAGATTTCCAAAATCGTAATAGCACAGGGAAGAAAATCAAGGGATTCTGGCTCTCAGAATAAATGCTTATGATAAAATATTAAGCTAAGAAGCAAGAGACAAAATTGCATATTCCATAAGATTTTGTGTAAAGAATACTTTAAAAAAAGAAAATGCTGTTGACTCAAGACAGATTATGGGGAGGTATTCTTCTCTATTCTCAGAAAAACAGGAACAAAGGGAGTTCATACAGTTTACAGCTGTTACAGACTAACAGCCCGAACAACCCAGGCAGCCACTGGACATCTGCTCTTTAGACATTTAGTCTTCGGTGTCACTATGTTTTGCCTGGCAAGGAGAAGGAAGGAGGCCAGGCACTGTGGCTCACGCCTGTAATTCCAGCACTTTGGAAGGTTGAGGCGGGCAGATCACTTGAGGTCAGGAGTTCAAGACCAGCCTGGCCAACATAGTGAAACTCCATCTCTAATAAAAATACAAAAATTAGCCAGGTGTGGTGGCTTGTGCCTGTAGTTCCAGCTACTCGGGAGGCTGAGGCAGGAGAATTGTTTGAACCCAGGAGGTGGCGGTTGCAGTCAACTGAGATTGCACCACTACACTCCAGCCTGGGCAACAGAGCAAGACTCTGTCTCAAAAAAAAAAAAAAAAGGAGGAAGAAATCACCTGCCTTGATCTTTCTCTTTCCTGTGCTACTATTTTGGAAATCTGTTCACTCTGTGACGTTGTCCTGCCTTGAATGGAGTCTCTCATTTCCTGATCTCCAAATTTGTGCCTCATACTATGTGTCGGAAGGTATCTGAGTACTGCCATTTCCACGGGGTCCACAAGACACAAGAGATTCTTAAGCTTTTTCTTCACATTCCAGCGTTCAGAATTTCCTTCCTGTTAAAAAGAAACCAGCCCAGAGCTTCATCCTCCAGCTGTCGGGGCAGAGATTAGCAGCTCTGTAACTGATTTCATTCTTCCCCCTAATGCTCAAGGGAGCTGCGGTACAGCCACCTGGCATGTATTGGAGCTCACAGGCAGCAGCTGCCTACCTGAACTGCCACTAGAATTGATTACTGAGGGGATGAATTAATTCTTCAGTGTGATGTAGTTATTAAATATAAGGAGTTAGAACACTGGAACGAAACTGATACCGTTTTTTATTCCAGTCACTACCACTGATTGGGGCCAACCATCAGGACACACTCTTCAACCCATTCCCAACTCCATCCCTACAGACCTGCTGCTTCTGCCACCTTTGTAGCTGAGGGACACCAGGTACAGGTGAAGATCAAATTACATACTAGAAACAGGGCAATTAAGCAGAAGTTTCTGAACTATTTAATGAAATATTTGGACTATAGGTCTTCTTCCTCCACCCAGCTCATTCAGCTTCCAGAATACTAGCAAGCAGGAATGTATCTTCCATGCAGGAGATTGGTATAAAGAAGAATTTCTCTGAGGTATCTGACCAATCCAAGAGAGAAAACAAAGATACTAACACTGAGAGTTTCCGAAGAAAATAAGCCAGCCAGACCACCCTCCCTGAAGACCATACTCATGTTCACAGAGCTTCTGTGAACCATTTAGTGTCACACTCTCAAGTATGAACAGACAACCAAAGTCACCAGATATATGAAGAAAACTGGTTTTCTGTTTCAAGACGGGGTCTCACTCTTGCTGCCCAGGCCAAGTACAGTGGCATGATCATAGCTAACTGCAACCTCTGCCTCCTGGGCTCAAGCAATCCTCCCACCTCAGCCTCCCGAGTAACTAGAACTATAGGCTTGCAACACCACACCAGGCTAATTTTTAAAAAAAATATTATTTATTTTTTTGGTAGAGAAGGCCTCTTGCTATGTTGCCCAGGCTGGTCTGGAACTTCTGTTTGTTTTGTTTTGTTTTGTTTTGTGTTTTGGAGACAGAGTCTCCCTCTGTCACCCAGGCTGGAGTGCAGTGGCGCAATCTTGGCTCACTGCAACTTAGGCCTCCTGGGTTCAAGCAATTCTCCTGCCTCAACCTCCCGAGTACCTGGGACTACAGTTGCACGCTGCCACACCCAGCTAATTTTTTCTATTTTAGTAGAAACAGGGTTTCACCATTTTGCCCAGGCTGGTCTCGAACTCCTGAGCTCAGGTAATCTGCCCACCTCAGCCTTCCAAAGTGCTAGGATTACAGGCAGGAGCCAGGAGCCACTGTGCCCGGCCAGGTTTTGTTGTTGTTGTTGTTTTAAAGACAGGGTTTCACCATGTTGGTCAGGCTGGTCTTGAACTCTTGATCTCAGGTGATCCGCCCACCTTGGCCTCTAAAGTGCTTGGATTACAGGCGTGAGCCACTGCACCCGGCCTTGGTGTTTTGTTTTGTTGTTTTTTTGAGATGAAGTCTCGCACTGTTGCCCAGGGTTGGAGTGCAGTGGCTCAATCTCAGCTCACTGCAACCTCTGCCTCCCAGGTTCCAGTGATTCTCCTGCCTCAGACACCAAAGTAGCTGGGATTACAGGCGTATGCCACCACCTCTGGCTAATTTTTGTATTTTTGGTAGAGATGGGTTTTCACCATGTTGGCCAGGCTGGTCTCAAACTCCTGACCTCAAGTGATCCACCCACCTTGGCCTCTCAAAGTGGTGGGATTACAGGCATGAGCCACTGTGCCCAGCCAACTCCTGGTCTTAAGCAATATTCCCACCTGGGCCTTCCAAAATGCTAGAATTACAGGTGTGAGCCACAACACCCAGCCAAAAAATCTAATATGAAAGACAGAGGCTGGCCGTCTCAAACAACAACAAAAGAACATGAGGTTTCAAGACATGAATGTTCAGAAAACAAACATGAAACTTCAAATGAAAGCATGCGAACAGAAATATTTTTAAAACTCAAAGAAATTAAAAATAGGAAAGATTTATTTTTGCTCAAAGTATTGAAGAACGGTGGCTTTTTTCATGGTTTTGTATTTGTGTCTAATGCATGTTTTAACATGATAGGTATAACACATTGTGTAGCTATGGTTTTCTGGCAAAGCCTATCTTTTTTGGGGGTTTCTTGTTTGTTTGTTTGTTTTGAGACCAAGTTTTGCTCATGTTGCCCAAGCTGGAGTGCAATGGCGCAATCTCGCTTGCCGCAACCTCTGCCTCCCGGGTTCAAGTAATTCTCCTGCCTCAGCCTCCCGAGTAGCTGGGATTACAGACATGCACCACCACATCCAGCTAATTTTTTGTATTTTTAGTAGAAATGAGGTTCCACTATGTTAGCCGGGCTGATCTCAAACTCATGATCTTAGCTGATCTGCCTACTTCAGTGTCTCAAAGTGCCGGGATTACAGGCGTGAGCCACTGCCCCTGGTGGCAAAGGCCCGGTGGATCACTTGGGCCCAGACCAAGTTATAGACCAGCCTGGGCAACATAGTGAGACCCCATCTCTACAAAAAATAAAACTAGCCTGGCATGGTGATGTGTACCTGTAGTCCCAGCTCCTTGGGAGGCTGAGGCAGGAGCATCACCTGAGCCCAGAAAGTTGAGGTTGCAGTGAGCCAAGATCACACCACTGCACTCCAGTCTGGGCCACAGAGTGAGACCCTGTCTCAAAAAAAAAATGCAGAGGAACAAAGAGGAGCAGTGGACAGACCGATTTAAGGAAACTGGGACCAAAAGAAACAAAGCCTACTGAGTTTGAAAGAATGGATGGTAAGAGGCCCAATGAGGCAGCTGAGGGCAGAGCCTGTGGTGAGGGGAATGCGTGGAGAGCTCTGTTCTCAGGGCAACAGCATAGCAGGGTGTCCCCCAGACTGGGAGTCCCCCAAACCAGTCTCCACCTGGATCCTGAGGGGTTTCTTCAGGGATCTCACTCAGGAGCTTTTGGTAGAATGGTGGTTACTGTTCAGTCCTGAGATGTGGTGCTCCCATGAGGATCCTACTGGAAGACTTCTCGGATGTGGGAGCGTCCATGCTGCTGGACATCCACATTCACAAAGGTGGGCTCACATTGCCCTCTAGTGGCCACAGAATCTCTGCCCACCTCCACAGTCACACACAGAAAGGTCACATTTCTCAGCCTTTTTTTTTTTGGTGACAGGGTCGTGCTTGCTCACCCAGCGCCCAGGCTGGAGTGCAATGGTGTGTTCTCGGTCAGCCTCGACCCTCACAGGCTCAAGCAGTCCTCTTGCCTCAGCCTCCTGAGTGGCTGGGACTACACGCATGCGCCGCCATGTCCAGCTAATTTATTTTTTGTAAAGACACAGTTTCGCCATGCTGGCAAGGTTGGTCTCAAACTCCTGGACTCAAGTGATTCTCCTGCCTCAACCTCCCAAAATGCTGGGATTACAGAAGTGAACGATGGTGCCTGGCCTGTTTCTCAGCTTTTAAGGCCCAGATTGAACTCCCCTTTCACCCCACCTCCCATCCTTTACACAGGTAATCCCACTAAAGAAAGAAAGGACAGAAGGAGGGAGGAAAACTAGTAGTCACCTGTCTTTGGAGATGAAAAGAAGAATACTGTAACACTCTCCCTTGTTTCAGAAAAGATCCTTAAACAGCACTGATAACTTTTATTATTTTAATTACTGTTGTTGATAAAGGCTAAAAAATAGCTGCAACACTACTGAGAGAAGCAGTAACAGCCAGGATGAACAAGAAGAGCAAGCGGGATGGTCAGAGGAACACAAACCGGGAAACCTGGATAGGGAGAAAAATCAAAGGTGGGATTAAGAGTAGAAAGAGCAGCTAGGCGCAGTGGCTCACACCTGTAATCCCAGCATTTTGGGAGGCCGAGGCAGGTGGATCACCTGAGGTCAGGAGTTTGAGACCAGCCTGCCGAACATGACGAAACCCTATCTCTAAAAAAAAATAAAAATAAAAATAAAAAGTAGAAAGAGCCTGGATACTGAAGTCAGGAAGAGCCTAGACCTAGTGTCTGTCACTCATTAGCTTCAAGGTTTCAAGCAAGTCATTTTGCTTCACTGAGCTTATATTTGCCAATTAAAATGGCAAAAACCGCAATTACTTTTGCACCAACCTAACACATAAAATGACCTTCTCTGATTGGTTTGTTATTCTCAGAATTAAGAGACAGTGGAGCACTTAGCCTCCCAAGATGCTGGGATTTCAGGCATGAGCCACTGTGCCCAGCCAAGAGTTAGCTATTATTAGAACACCTATTAAGTGTCTAGAATACAATCCATGGGTTAGTACTCCCTTTCCCCTTCTTTCTGGAATCTGGCCCTGGTCAAAATGCAATGTCCTCATCACATGAGCAGCATTAGAAGAGTACTCCTGGCCAGGCATACTCCGTCTCAAAAAAAAAAATCCCCCAAAAACCGAAAACAAAAATTAGCTGGGCGTGGTGGCCCACATCTGTAATCCCAGCTACTCAGGAGGCTGAGGCAGGAGAAACGCTTGAACCCAGGAGGCAGAGGTTGCAGTGAGCTGAGATCGTGCCACTGCATTCCAGCCTGGGCAACAGAGTGAGACTCCATTTCTTCTTGTTGTTGTTTTGAGATGGAGTTTCGCTCTTTTTGCCCAGGCTGGAGTGCAATGTCGCAGTTTCGGCTCAACTGCAATCTCTACCTCTCAGCTGAAGTGATTCTCCTGCCTCAGCTTCCTAAGTAGCTGGGATTACAGGCGCACACCGCCAACACCCGGCTAATTTTTGTATTTTTTAGTAGAAACAGGGTTTCACCATGTTGGCCAGACTGGTCTTGAACTCCTGACCTCAGGTGATCCACCCACCTTGGCCTCCCAAAGTGCTGGGATTACAGGCGTGAGCCCCCGCGACCGGCGGAAACTCCATTTCAAAGAAAAAACAACTCCCAAACAAGCCTGGCCTATACTCCACAATACCCACCAAGTCTGTGGGCATCAGCCCCTTTGCTCCATGGACCTCTTTCTCTCATAATCCTGAGCCCTTGCTCCCCAGTTCCCCGTCTTCTACTGATTATCTCGTTGGAGGAAGTGGGGCTAACAGGCATCCGTGACTGGCCAGGGAGGAAGCAGTGGATCAGAATGCACCTGACCTGATGGACGTCCCTGGTAGAAGGAAGAGGCCCCAGAGATGGGGTCCAGGATTGCCTCGAGGAGCCTTGCCCATCTCCACTCCCATAAAGGAGACACCATCACTCCAGGAGAAGCTGCACGCCTGTGCTCAATTATCTTGTGATCAGTGCTCAGCAAGGCAGCTGTGGCCACAGAAGAGCTTTTGTTCATATAGAGCCGACTAGCTCAGGCGGATAGCCAGCACATGAGGCTGCCATCAGCCTGACATCTGACTGTCAGCCGTGGCCACATTAGCACCAAGCTCTTGGCCTTTCACAACAGCCTTGGGAAGACATGGAAGACAAAAGAGATCAGGACCAATACAAGGTAAGGAGGCCAGGACCAGGGCCCACAGAAGAAAGAACACACTAGCTGGGTATGGTGGCTCATGCCTGTAATGCCAGCTCTTTAGAGCCTGAGGCAGGCAGATCACTTGAGGTCAGGAGTTTGAGACCAGCCTGGCCAACATGATGAAACCCCATCTCTGCTAAAAATACAAAAATTAGCCAGGCATGGTGGTGGGCACCTGTACCAGCTACTCAGGAGGCTAAGGCAGGAGAATTGCTTCAACCCAGGAGATGGAGGTTGCAGTGAGCTGATCTCACGCCACTGCACTCCAGCTTGGGGGATAGAGTGAGACTCTTATCTAAAAAAACAAACAAACAAACAAAAAAAGAACACAAGTTTATACAAAAACCTTTTATTGACTGTATTTCCTTCTCCCCCATAACCTGGAACCCAGCCAGCATCTATGGCTTCCTGCTATCTGATTCTTGAAAGTGGGACCTTGGAGACACGGTTGGAGGGTATGGAAGGTGGGAATCTCCTCACTATCGGTTGTGGAAGTGGAAAGATGCTCTTTCTTGCCTGGCTGAAGCTACAGCAGCTTCCCAGGGTAGCCTCTCAAGTCTAGAGGCCCATCCCCCACTGAATGGGTGAGGAAGAGATGACACATCTTTTGGAGGCCTTGTCACTCACTGCTCCTATCCCACTCCAGGCCGAGGCCCTAGAGTTGAACCAGTCTCTCCCGTGGAGACTGGCCCAGCAGCGAGGGGAGGGGGCTGGCAGTGAGTGTGTGTGGCAGCTCTGGGTCCTCATCAACAAAAAGGAAATGCGAAGAGGTTGGCACCTCTGAAACTGAACTGAAATGGAACAGGAGAAGGAGGATACAGGAGAACAAAGGATGGGTTTGGGGTAGGGCCACCTATTAAGAGGGGATACGGCCCCTGTGGCAGCAGGCACTTCCAGCCTCACAAATACCTGGGAGAGGAAGAGGGAGCCCTGGCCCTACTTAGACAAAGGACTAATGACACAATAAACACTTTTGGACTGAGAGTGCCAGGAAAGGGCACCCATCAGCCCAGAAAACAGCAGCCAGCCCTCATCTGCCAGACATGGGCTAGGCTGCCTCCCTGGCCACCACAGCCCACTTCGGGAACTGCCACCTCTGCCTCCACCCTTCCTACCCCACCACAAGCTCTGCATCCCCCCTGACCCTAATGGAGCAGATGTTGCCGGCCAGGCTGCAGCTGAGGGGGCAGAAACAAGGAACCTGAGCCCCAGGGCCCTGCCCCTGGGGTGAGGTCTCCCTGTGGAGACGTCAGGCTCTTTTCCACAGTCCCGCTGCTTTGAGCCAGACATCCAGAACTCTTCTGGGAGGGCATTTAGCCCACAGGTTCTCTGGGAGACGGGATCCTGGGGAAGCATGCTCAGTGAGGAAGAAGAGCCTCGAACGGTATTGGTTCCTCTTTCCTGTCCCAGGTCCTGCTCTGCAGGCTCAGAAGTCCGAGTCTGCATCCATGAGCTCTGCCTCCATCAGGTTGGTGCGGGAGTGAATGGGCCCCAGACCCTGTCGGCGGCCATGAGCCCAGGCCATGGGGGCCGGTGCACTGGGCAGAAACGGACCCTGAGAGGGACTGGGCTCTGGGCAGAATGGGTTGGAGACCAGGGTCCAGGCTCCCTGTCGGCAAGAGTCCCCAGCTCCCCAGGCACCTGCAGCCACCAGGCATTTCTGCCGGGGCAGCTGAGGCAGTCGAGGAACGGTACTGGGGGCAGGGGCAGGGGGGTGAAGCTCAGGGGGTGGTGCCAGTGGGCACACCTCCTTCTTCCTCTTCCTCCTCTTCTTCTTCCGGCCCAGGCGCTTCTGCAGCTCTGGGGAGATCTCTGCCTCAACCAGCCACAGGTTGGCTTGTTCCTCTGGGGGCACTGACAGGAGGAGAGGGAACACGAGCCTGGGGCCCTGGCTCTGTCCATGCCACCCCCGCTCCCCTGGGCGCCCTTACCTTTAGACTTTTTGAGGTTAGCTCTGGGGCCTAGACCTTTAGACTTTTCGAGTCTCAGCCCCACCCTGCAGATCCTCTGGGGCCTTTCCTTCCTCTCCCTTCTCCTCTGACAGCCCCCGTACTCCAGTCCCAGAAACCCCCAGCCTCTGTGCCCCCCACCTTTCTCCAGAAGCCGGAACTCATACCTGGAGTTGCCACAGGGGTGACAGAAATGTCCTGGGGCAGTATGGCTCCTCTCCGAGCCACCATCTTGGTGACATGCTGGGCCCAGGCAGAGGAGACATCAGCTGAGGGCTCATTGAGGTCAAAGGCCAAGCCCGCTGTGGGGACGGAAGGAAGGAAAGGAGAAGGAACAGTGATTCCCCGGTCTTCGGCAGCGCCTCCCATACCCAGTGCCATTCGTCTTCCCGCAGGCACTCCCTCCTGCTCACCAGAGAAAGCTCACCCTGTAATCACGGTGATCTCTACCCCTTCAGCATCTGAAGAGAGGGGCCTCAGGTCCCCAAAGGGCCTCACTGGAGGCCAGAAATCCAGTTCTTGGAACCCTGACTTACTCTTGCCCAGGGATAGCAATTGGAGAATTTTGGAGAAGGGAGAGGGAGGGGAGTCCTCTTGGAACCCAAGCACCAGCAAGCCAACCCAGGGGCAGAAACAGAGGGGAGAGTCCCCCAGAGGGTGGGGCGGGCCTGGGGAGAATGGGCGTGTGAGTGATGGGGTGGGAGAGAAGCATCTTGCCCCTCAGTCGGTCTTCCAAACAATCTGTGTGCCCCCAGCAGCCTAGGAGAGAATAGCACATGGGCCCTGCGGGGCCAGGCGGCTCCGGTGGAGGGGGGTGAGGCTCACCCACGGGCCCATCGTGGGACACGGTGTGCATGCTGAAGGACAGCTCCTGGCCCGGGTTCTGCAGCAGCTCGTGCCGCTTGGAGAAGGCCTTGGCAATCATCTTGCTCTTCTTGATCCGCTTGGGCTCATCGTCACTCTGACCAGTCAACCTGAGAGCAGAAGGGATAGGGAAGAAGGGTGAAGAGGCAGCCACTTCCCATCAAATCGTGGGAAGGGCCCGCGATGCCCTTCTTTCCAGAGAAGAAGGTCCCGGAGGGCCTCATGTCCCTCAAGGACTGAGGAGTAGAGGCCTTCTCTGCAAAGAAGTGGGACTAGAATGCAGAGTTACTGTGTGGCCAGCCCTCCAAGCACTCCACGCTTAGAAGATGATAGCAGCTGGCTCTGCACTTGGCCCAGGCCTCAGTCCACCCAAGGACAGGAGGTGCCATCAGGGGGCAGCGGTGAACCACTGACCAAGGCTGTGCTGGAAGGAGGACCTGACAAAACCTAAAGATGGGATTCCTGCGGGCGCAGTGGCTCACGCGTGTAATCCCAGCACTTTGGGAGGCCGAGGCGGGTGGATCACGAGGCCAAGAGATCAAGACTATCCTTGCCAACATGGTGAAACCCTGACTCTACTAAAAATGCAAAAATTAGCCGGGCATGGTGACACGTGCCCTGTAGTCCCAGCTACTTGGGAGGTTGAGGCAGGACAATCACTTGAACCCAAGAGGCAGAGGCTGCAGTGAGCTGAGCTACACCACTGCACTGCAGCCTGGGTGACAGAGTGAGACTCCATCTGAAAAAAAAAAAAAAGGATGGGGTCCCAAGGCTGAGGGTGAGGCAGGCAGGGCAGGAGGGGCTGGCTACCGCCCCTACCTGCACCAGGTCCGCCTCCAGATGAGCAGCGTGGCCTTGGTCCAGACCCAGGTGCTCATGGTGATGCCAGTTCCAAACATGGCAAACAGGTTGATCTTCTCCACCAGAAGGCTTGGGCGATTCTTGATCTCACAGTCAGGGATAGGCTTCTTGGTGGGCAACCCGATGGTCACATTGGCCTGGCACCTATGGTGAGGGAAGGGAGACAGGTGAGGCTTTCCTTTTTTTTTCTCTCTTTTTTTTGAGACAGGGTCTTGCTCTGTCATCCAGGCTAGAGTACAATGGCACCATCGCAGCCCACCGCAGCCTCCAACTCCTGGGCTCAGGCAATCTCCTGCTTCAGCCTCCCAAGTAGCTGGGACTACAGGTGGGGCTTTCTGAGTCTACTGGGTAGACTCAGACAATCAATCCAAAAACTTTAGAAAGGGCTAAGCCCCACAGCACTGATCTCAACCCTGGGTGCTCATTAGAATCAACTGCGGAGCTTTTAATAGCTACTGATGTCTGGGCCCCACCCCAGACAATTAAATCAAATCTCTGGGGCAGAGACTCAGGCATCATTGTGGTTTAAACCATCCCAGACTGGAAGCTGGAACCTTTAAGGGAGAGCCTGAAGCAGTCAGGACTAGCATCCATTTTAGCGGCTGCCTTTGTAACAATGGGTGCTGCACTTCTCTCAGCAGTAGAGATGTCTTACTCTCCCAATCCATCCTCATTATGACATGAAAAGGCACAAGCAAAACTGGCTGACATTAGCAGGTCATTAACGTATGGTAGAGAGGTAACTCATCCCATGCAGGGATCTACAACAGGCTCTGTAGGAGCGCACGCAGAATTAGAGCACAACTTAGTGTCAGAAAAGCTGAAGCTGAAATAGCTGCTTAGCAGTCACATGTGCATCAGCTGGGCAGCCAAGGGGGTGGAGAGGGAAGGGCAGAGGTGGGAGGGATTCGAACGCTGTTTGCCATGTTTGAGAAACTACAGAGACTGAGCAGCATGGCCTTGTGCACCAAGACGCCATCAGTTGAATCTGCTGTCTGCGGCAGCAGCCTGGCCAATCCCTGCTGCCAGGTGGGTGGAGGTAGGTGTCCTTACAGCCCTGGTTCTACTCCCACCCCTGCCGCCTTCAGGCCCCTCACTCACAGCACATAGTCCCGGAAGCTGCGCTCCCACTCAGCCTGGTTGAAGAAGTCGTAGAAGTGGCAGCTGAAGGTAATGAGCACAAAACCAAAGGCCAGGAAGCCAAAAATCCCTGTGGAGGACAGGGGCAGGACAGGACGTTATCAAGCCCAGATCCCACAGCAGCAGCGGGGAGGAAGGAGTCTGTCCCACTGAGGCCTGAAAGACCACAGGAGCTAGGGTGAACTCATGCTGGGCTCAGTCCAAGAACTGCTGTCTCTCTTTTTTTTTTTTGAGACGGAGTCTCACTCTGTTGCTTAGGTTGGAGTGCAATGACGTGATCTTGGCTCACTGCACCTCTGCCACCCAGGGTTCAAGCAACTCTCCTGCCTCAGCCTCCCGAGTACCTGGGATTACAGGTGCCTGCTACCGTGCCTGGCTAATTTTTGTAATTTTAGCAGAGAGTGGGTTTCACCATCTTGGCCAGTCTGGTCTTGAACTCCTGACCTCGTGATCCAACCGCCTCAGCCTCCCAAAGTGCTGGGATTACAGGCGTGAGGCACTGAGTCCGGCCAAGAACTGCTTTCTCTAAAATGAAGGGTGCCTGAGGCAACCGTGGGAGGGCCCACGTGGGGCGTGGTGGGAGGAGGAAGCAGTGCCGGCATGAACTTGATTGAATTCTTCCCCTAGTAGGGCCCCTTCTTTTGAGCTGCCACTACCACTACTACCTACATGCACCCCTTGTCCTTGTCCCCACGGCTAACTTGTCCCACTGACTTACTGCATCCTGACAGTGGCGTAGCCCTAGGGGGTGCAGTGTTGGGCTGGCCAGGACCTCAGACCGAAGTCCCCAGGGCCACTCACCCAGGCGCAGCATGGTCTCGTTGATCTTGCTGGCGGCCTTCTCACTCAGCAGCCCGGGGTGGTTGCTCTTGATGGAGAACAGAGTCATGACTCCTGAACAGAAGGAGGAGCTCAGACATTAGCAGGGGTGAGGCTGCCCTGCTGGGAAGGATGGGTGTGTGGGAGGAGGGGCCTAAAGCTCTGGAGTTCCGAGTCTGATGACCCCTGTGCTGATTGAAAGCCTGGAGAGTAGAGACCCTGGAGAAATGGCGAGCAGCTGGTGGCAGGTCTGCCAGGGACTGGGATGACAGGGCAGAACCTAGACAGACACTTAAGAAGAGGGAGCTTCGGTCATGGCCCAGCTGCCCCTGAGGAAGGTGGCCAGATCAAAGCTGTTCTGATGGAAAAGGCATAAAACAGACTCAAGAACAGTGCTATCCAATAGAAATATATATAGATCCATAGATCTATATCTATATTTATATATATACCTATAGTTCTATAATATATATCTCTCTATTTATCTATCTATGGAGAGAGAGAGACGGAGTCTCACCCTATCTATCTATCTATCTATCTATCTATCTATCTATCTATCATCTATCTATCTATCGAGAGATGAAATCTCACCCTGTCTCCCAGGCTGAAATGCAATGGTGCAATCTCAGCTTTCTGCAACCTCCACCTCCCGGGTTCAAGTGATTCTCCCGCCTCAGCCTCCCAAGCAGCTGGGATTATAGGCTCCTGCCATCATGACTGGCTAATTTTTATATTTTTGTAGAGATGGGGTTTCACCATGTTGGCCAGGATGGTCTTAAGTCCTGAACTCAGATGATCCGCCTGCTGTGGCCTCCTAAAGTGTTGGGATTACAGGGGTGAGCCACTGCACCCAGCCTTCCCATAGAAATATAATGTGAGCCACATATATAATGGCAAATTTTCTAGTAGCAACTTAAAACAAGTAAGAAGAAACAAAACTAATATCAACATATTTTACAAACCTAATCTATTAAAAATAAAATCATTTCAACATGTAATCCTTATAAGAAATTATTAATGAGCTATTTTACATTTTTTTTCTGCTGAGTTTTTTTAATATAGTGTGTATTTCACATTTTACAACACATCTCAATTTGGACTCATTTCTATTTTTTTGAGGGGGGGGATGGAATCTCATTCTGTCACCAGGCTGGAATTCAGTTATGTGATCTCAGCTCACTGCAACCTCCACTTCCTGAGTTCAAGCAATTCTCCTGTGTCAGCCTCCCAAGTAGCTGGGATTACAGGTGCGCACCATCACGCCTAGCTAATTTTTGTATTTCTAGTAGAGACAGGATTTCACTTTGTTAGCCAGGATGGTCTCAGTCTGACCTCATGATCTGCCTGCCTCGGTTTCCCAAAGTGCTGGGAATACAGGTGTGAGCCACCGCACCCAGCCAACTCGTATCTTCTTCTTGTCTTGTTTTGTTTGAAACAGGGTTTCACTCTGTCACCCTGGCTGGAGTGCAGTGGCATGATCATGGCTCACTGCACTGTCAACCTCCCAGGCTCAAGCAAGCCTCCCACCTCAACTTCTCACATAGCTGGGCCACCCTGCCCAGGCAACCTTTGTATATTTTGTAGAGATGGGGTCTCACTATGTTGCTCAGGCTGGTCTTGAACTCCTGAGTTCTAGTGATCTGTCTGTCTCAGCCTCCTGAATTACTGAGATTACAAGAGTGAGCCACTGCACCCAGCCTGGACTAGTTTCAACACATGTGGCTAGTGATGACCACACTAGGACAATATGATAATGAAGCACAAATCAGAGGCCCGGACATTGAGGGAATGTGTTCTCTTTCCGGGTCCACAAGGGGGAGTAGTTTTAAGGGCAAGAACTTCCTAGCGCCATGCCCCCCTCCCATCTCTCTCCATCCGGGAGATTTAACGGTTTATGTTTTAATTTCACGAGCGCGGGAAGAAACTAAGAGTCAATCACTCCAGCAAAAGTTCTAAGGAACTCCTTTCATTGGCCTGGGGTCTTGGAGAAGGTGGGGGTTCGTCCCAGGTTAAAAGTCCCGTTCTTCCACACCCCTTTGGACTCCATGTCTGGGTCCCCTTCCATGAACACTCCCTTCGTGGAAGCCATCTTTCTCTCTCCTGGATTTTCCCTCTGGAGTCCCCTTTCACACTCTCTCATGGAAGCCCGTCTTCCCCTCCTAAACTCCATCTCTTTCTATTCCCTAACACTCTCGTGGAAGCTGCTTTCCTCCCGTGGATTCCATCTTTCTGGATTCTCTCACTCAGTGTCAGAGTTAGCTGTTTCTTTCTCCTTCTCCTGTTTCTCTCTCTCTTTAAATAAATCACTTTCTACAAATACTTTTGAGTCTGGCATTTACTGCGCACTGCACCGTGGTCCCCTCTCTTATTCTTGAGAGGGCAGGAGACCAAGAACCTGGAGAAACATCCTCTCAGGGGAGCTGAGGGCATCCTGAACCCCTAAACCCCAACATTACAACACTATGCCAAAAGAGGGGAAAGAGGTGGACTGAACAGAAGGCTGGCAGTTCAGGGTGAGGAAACTGAAGTTCACAAAGAAAACCCAACGACAATGAGCTCAATAGATGCTCAGGCTTATTGTGGGATGGCCTCATGAGACAGAAAGTTAGAGACCACTAATTCCATGCATGTTGTGAGATCTGTGTGTTGGGGGTGGAAAGAAGATGAAAACCAAGCTCCAGAAGACTGATGGTACATATAAAATTAATGTGTACATGGATATTAACCAAAGGACCCAGGTTGGTCCAAGTGGGCAGTGTTACTCAGGGTGTTCATCACACAAATGCCCTGGCCAGGAGCTGACTGAGGCTGAATCTCGGTCCAACTCCATCTAACAAGCTGTGGGGCTGGGCACCATGGCACACGCCTATAATCGCAGCACTTTGGGAGGCTGAGGCGGGTGGATCACTTTAGGTCAGGAGTTCAAGACCAGCCTGGGTAACATGGAGAAAATCCATCTCTACTAAAAATATAAAAATTAGCCAGGTATGGTGGTGTGTGCCTGTAATTTCAGCTATGGGGGAGGCTGAGGCAGGAGAATCACTTGAACCCAGGAGGTGAAGGTTGCAGTGAGCCAAGATTGTGCCACTGTACTCCAGCCTGGGCAACAGAGTGAGACTCTGTCTTAAAAAACAAAACAAAAACCAGGCTGTGAGCCCTGGGCCAAGGCTCTGGGAAGAGGGATGGATTTTTCTGGCCAGCACAAAGGTGCTGTCCCACAGCAAGCACTCATGGTGTTTTGTCTGCCTAGAGGGTCACCTTCTTCTACTTGGTGTGAAAGCCCTGTCGGAGCTAGCTGGGGTCTCAGTATGGGGGCAGCAGTGCTGGCAGTGTCCAGCTCCCACTTACACACAGTAGGTGCCCAGCCTATTTTGTTGCCTGACTGATCCTGGCCTGGTCTTCACTCACCTTGAATGAGGAAATAGCCTCCCACGATGAGCACCAGGCCAATTGGTGCCAGCACGAAGCCCGCACGGTATCGGTAGTTCTTGTAGCCCACAAAACAGATGCCGCTCACAGAGTCCCCATCCACCTGCGGCAGGAAGTGGGGGGAGGGAAGGTGGGTCACTAGCCCCCTCCCCCAAACTCACCCTACCCAAGTCTCCCATCCCTACCAGTCACTATACCTGGGCCACAGCAAGGATTGCCACAGTGAGGACAAAGGGGAGTGACCAGGTGAGCAGGTGGAAGTAGGAGGTCTTGCCCGAGAGAGGCTGATAGGTGGTGCCCAGGGCTTTGAAGGAGGTGTGCCACGCATAGGTGAGGACCACAAACCAAACCACGCCAGCCATCAGGGCGTAGTACACGATGACAAAGATGATGACACAGGACAGAGTCTCGTTGGAGCTGTGCAGACAAGTGAGGTATCACTTGAGATGGTCACTCCAGACTCCCTGTACCTGTTCTCCCCACCCTGTGCCCAGACCCTTGGCTGCTGAGGTGTGGGCATTCCCAGGAGTCAGGGCTTGGAGACAGGGCCCAGGTCACATTTGTGGAGGCTCTAGGAGCTGCCTCTTTGAGCAGATGCAAACCATGAAGGTCCTGATTCTGAAACCGAGATCCTAGCACGGGAGACCTTGTGTGCAGTGTGCAGTAAGGCAGAGCCAGATCCCGCCCTGGAGCTCGGTTTCACACGCATCTGCCCCTTTTGGGGTAAATGCACACTTCAGCCTTCCTCCTCCCATCACCTCTGGGTAACCAAGACACCTACGTGGGCTCCCCAAGCCTCATGGTGCCATCCGCACGGCAGACGATCTCCCGGCGGGCACCATCCATGAACTGGGCCAGCCAGCCAATGCTGCCCACAAAGAAGCAGGCATTGACGTAGAAGAGAATAACAGCAGGGTAGCGATTCGAGTTCCGCCAGTCAGCCACAAATGTGGCCTAGAAGAGAGAAGCGAACCGTTCTGCGAGGTTAGGGTTATTCTGCTGACACAGACACCCTTAAATGAACCCCAGACCCTTCTGATCACGACCCTTCCCTGGGGACCCCTTTGCCCCCCTTCCCTCTGGCTGTCTTCCCACATTCCAGGCTGACCAGGGTGAAGAGTGTGCAGAGGCCTGTGACAGCCCCGAAGGCCGCGATGTAGCTGTGCATGTCCTGGTGCTCGGCCTCGGTGAAGAGCGGGTTCTGACACTGGATGCCGCAGCCCTCCACGTCCTCGTACCAGCTTTTGGGGTTGTCTGTCCGAACCAACGGCGCTTCGCACTGGCCTGAACTGTTGAATTTGATGTTCTGCACCTCATTCTGGCACCAGGGATGGGAGAAGACGGTGTCAAGGCAGTTCAGGGGTGAGCCTCTTGTTTAGGGAGAGGTACCCAGGTTGCATGGCACGTGGTTGGAGACATGCTTCCGGGATCTGAATCCCAGGGCTGGCTGTGCAGCCTTAGGCAAGTTATCTGGCCTCTCTGTACCTCAGTTTCCCTATTTCTAAGATGGTAGTACTTACCTCATGGTATGGCTTAAGGGTTAAATAAACATAATTTAAAAAAATTTTTTTTGAGACTGGCTCTGTTGCCCAGGATGGAGTGCAGTGGTATGACCTCGGCTCACTGCAACCTCCACCTCCTGGACTCAAGAGATTCTCTTGCCTCAGCCTCCCAAGTAGCTGGCATTACAGTGGCTGGGATTACAGGTGCCCACCACCATGCCTGGCTAATTTTTTGTATTTTCAGTGGAGATGGGGTTTCACCATGTTGCTCAGGCTGGTCTTGAACTCGTGATCTCAAGTGATCCACCTGCCTCAGCCTCCCAAAGAGCTGGGATTATAGGCATGAGCCACTCTGCTCGGCCAGCTTATTTATTTATTTTTTTTGAGATGAAGTCTCATTCTGGGGTGCAGGCTGGAGGATAGTGGCATGAGCTCAGCTCACTGTAACTTCCACCTCCCAGGTTCAAGCGATTCTCGTGCCTCAGCTTCCCGAGTAGTTGGGATTACAGGTGTGCACCACCACACCAGGCTTATTTTTGTATTTTCAGTAGAGATGGGGTTTCACCATGTTGGTAGGTTGGTCTCAAATTCCTGACCTCAGGTGATCCGCCCACATTAGCCTCCCAAACTGCTGGGATTACAGGCGTGAGCTTATTTTAATGGTATTTGGCATATAGTAAACAGGACTAGTTAGTATTATTGCCATCATTATTACTGTTATTCTCATCATTTAAGATCTCTCCTGTACCACCGAGAACAGCTCATGTCCCCTGTCGTGGTGGCTCTAGCTGTTTCACATGCACATGCCTTGACTCCCAACATACATGATAAACTTCCTGATCGGCTCCTGTCATCCACAATGCCTGTAACACCAAAACACCCAACAGAGCGAGTGCTCAAAACACTCTGCTGAACATGTGATCATCGATAAATAAACAGAGAATCCCTAACAGACGGTCCAGCCACTAAGCTGCAGTTTGAATGTGTGGCCTACTGACTCCATGGCTGTAGGCTCAGGGTCTCCAGGAGACAAAGTTCTGGGCTCCCCTGCTCCCCACTGGACCCTGCCCTATACCTGGTCCTGCCCAGCCCAGAGCCTGGACCTCGTCTCACAGAGCACTCACCGTGCAGCCTTCAGGGAAGCGGTCAGGAGTGCAGCGCAGGAAGTCAGGCCAGCCCCGCTCCCTCTCCACGATGGCACAGGGGCCTCGGGTGGCCTGGCAGAGGGTGCGGCTGGGCAGCTCCACGCGGTCATTCTCACACTTGGGCATGTATACAGCACACAGCAGGGGCTGGATCACTGCCCAGCAGCGGGGGGCATTCCGGAGGCCTGGGGGTGGCAACAGCATCGCGGTGAAGGCCCCTCCTCACCCTGACCCATAGACACAGCTGCACCCCTGTCCCCCAGGCCTTGGCCACACTGCAGCCCATCACTGGTCAGCCCTGGCAGGCACAGTGTTTCTCAACAGTGCCTCTGGGCAGGACAGTTCTTTATACTGTAGAACAGTCCCAGGCGCCGCAGACACTCAGCATCCCCAGACCCTGCCCACTCAATGCCAGTAGAACCCGGAAGTCATTGTAACAAAAATGCCCCCAGCCCTCTACTCTAGGGGTGGTTACTAGAAGAGAGCCTGGAGAGGAACCTCTGAGCTGCTGGGAATGTTTATTTCTTGATCTGGTACTGGTTACATGGGATGCTGGAAATATTCTGTCTCCTAATCTGATACTGGTTACATGAGTGTATTCACCTTGTGGAAACCAAGCTCACGATCTGTGCTATTCTGTATGCTTACTATAATTTAAGTTTTAAGAAAAAAACTGCTGCTTCCAGATGCCCTGCTAGGGAGCGGTAATGCCTCTGGTGGAGCTCCATGGGGTGGATTTATCTTTTCAGGGGTGCACCCAACCCTTATGGGGCCCATTTGCCCAGACCCCAGAACCCTTGTTCCTCTTACCAAGCAGAATGAGAGAGAGAAGAGATGGGGGCTTAAGGAGAGGTAGTCAGAGGAGCCAGGCACTCCAAAGCCAGAGGAGGAAGCAGGAAGTCAGATGGAGAGGAACAGAGGAGGCTGTGTCCAGTGCAGAGAGGGGAAAAATGTTGTCAGTGAGACAGAAACAGGCAGCGGTCTCCCAGCACCCCCACAGCCCAGGCCTCCTTCCCGCCCATCACAAAAGCCCCTCCTGATCATCCCTGCTTCAGCATTATCTATTTCCCAAGCAAGAAGCTGCATTAGGGGAGAATATGAGGATGTGAGAGCCAACATGGGTGCTGGTCACATTGCCAGGCTGGGTGGCGGAGACAGGTAATCGCTCTTTTGAGGGGAAGGCAATATAGTAGAGGGGTAAGGAGCATGCACACGGCAATTGACTGGCCTGGTCCAAATCTTGGCTCCACTCTTTCCTGGCTGTATGACCTTGGGCAAAGTATTTTATCTTTAGCCTCAATTGCCTCATCTGTAAAATGGGGATGATAGATTTACCTTATGGAACTGCTGTGAAAAGTGAGATACACTTCAAATGTGCTTGGCACAGTGTCTGTCAAGTAGTAAGTGCTCAGGAAATATTAGCTGTTACACTTATTTGTCTGAGGCCTCTGACTGCTCCCAGCTGTCAGAGTCTATTCCAGGGTGCAGAGCATGTTCCTGACAGTTAAGAAACAATTGCCTTAACAGTTTCCACTTGACTCATCACCAGCTGGCCAGGCATGGTGGCTCACGACTGTAATCCCAGCACTTTGGGAGGCCAAGGCAGGCAGATCACCTGAGGTCAGGAGTTTGAGACCAGACTGGCCAAAATGGTGAAACTCTGTCTCTACTAAAAATACAAAAATTAGCTGAGCATGGGGGCACATGCCTGTAATCCCAGCTACTCGGGAGGCTGAGGCAGGACAATCTCTTGAACCCAGGAGGCGGAGGTTGCAGTGAGCCTAGGTGGCACCATTGCACTCCAGCCTGGGTGACAGAGCGAGACCCTGTCTGGAAAAAATAAATAAAATAAAATAAAGGTTGTGTCAGCCAGGCATGGCAATTCATGTCTGCAATCCCAGGCTGAGGCAGGCAGATCGCCTGAGGTCAGGAGTTTGAGACCAGCCTGGACAATATAGTGAAACCCCATCTCTAATAAAAAATACAAAAATTAACCAGGCATGGTGGTGCACGCCTGTAGTCTCAGCTACTCGGGAGGCTGAGGCAGAAGAATCGCTGAGGTGGAGGTAATAGAGGAAGACTCTGTCTCATTAAAAAAAAAATGTGTTATTTTTCTCAATCTTTTTATATCCGTGGTAACAACAGTCAAGGTTCCCTCCCTCCCTCCCTTTCTTCCTTCCTTTCGACGGAGTCTCACTGTCATCCAGGCTGGAGTGCAGTGGCATGATCTTGGCTCACTGCAGCCTCCGCCTCCCGGGTGTAAGTGATCCTCCTGTCTCAGCCTCCCAAATAGCCGAGACTACAGGTGCGTGCCACCACACCCAGCTAATTTTTGTATTTTTAGTAGAGACAGGGTTTTACCATGTTAGCCAGGATGGTCTCAATCTCCTGACCTTGTGATTTGCCCGCCTTGGCCTCCCAAGTGCTAGGATTACAGGTGTGAGCCACTGTGCCTGACAACAATCAGGTTTTAAAAATGTGTAATTTGATTGTTTTTCTTTTTTTTCCCTCATTGTGAATATTGTTTCATACCTTAAAAATAAAACTCTATTTAATAAAAGATTTTATTTAATAAAAGATTATTAAATAAATCTTAAAGGACAACTGAGGAATTATCTAGGGAAAAAATAAGGTGGATCCTTACCCCATTTCTTACATAAAAGTCCACAGGGATCAAAAATAACTACATTGTTTTTCTAAAAATTAAAGTTTTAGAAGAAAAGATGGGAAATGGTTTTTTAAATCTTGGAGTGGAGACGGCCTTCTGAAATGACACAAAACCTACATACCATGAAATAAAAGATTTAAACAAAAGACTTCAGAAAAATAGACACAAAATCATAAGAAGACACTGAAAAAATCTATTTTCAATACATATCACAAGAGCTAATTTCCTTATAAGCATAAAGCTCCTCCAAATCAGTAGAAATTGCATAATCCTAGAGGAACATAGGCAAAAGACAAATAGCAGACCACACAGAGAAGATACAAATGGCCTTTAAAAACATAAAGAGGGCTGGGCGTGGTGGCTCACGCCTGTAATCTCAACACTTTGGGAGGCCAAGGTGGGAGGATCGCTTGAGCCCAGGAGTTCAAGACCAGCCTGAGCAACATGGTGAAACCTTGCCTCTGCAGAAAAATACCAAAATTTGCCAGGTGTGGTGGTGTGAGCCTTCAGTCTCAACTACTCAGGAGGCTGAGGTGGGAGGCTCAACTGGACCTGGGGAGGTCAAGGCTGCAGCGACCAGTGATTATGCCACTACACTCCAGCCTGCGCAGAATTATGCCACTGCACTTCACGCCTGCCAGAAATATTCTTTTTTAAACTTTTATACTTTTTCTCACTTAGTGATAAAGATCAAAACATTTGAAAATACTACACTATAAGGCCGGCCACGGTGGCTCACACCTATAATTCCAGCACTCAGGGAGGCCAAAGTGGGTGGATCACTTGAGGTCAGGAGTTCTAGACTAGCCTGGCCAACATGGTGAAAACCCGTCTCTACTAAAAGAACTACAAACATAAGCTAGGCGTGGTGATGGATGCCTGTAATCCCAGCTACTTGGGAGGCTGAGGCAGGAGAATCACTTGAACCCAGGAGGTGGCGGTTGCAGTGAGCTGAGAACGCCATTGCACTCCAGCCAAGGTAACAGAACGAAACCCCATTTCAAAAAAATAAAAAAAAGAAAGAAAAAGAAAAGAAAATACTGTATTATAAAGAGTTTGAGGGTATGTGGCACTTTTATATTTGTTGATAGGAATAAAAATTAGTAAACACTTGTGGAGATCACTTTGGCATTATCTACCAAAATTTTATATTAGGACTTCTACTTCATGTTCCCAAAGATAATATGAATTATTCATTGCAGCACTGTTTATAATAGCAAAAGAGTAGAAACAGCTTGAATCCATACGCATCAATAGAAGACCAACTAAGGAAAATAACATACACCATTAGAATAGAATACTATGCAGTTTTCATGGTTGAACTATAGTCACGTGTTGTTTAACAATGAGGGTATCTCCAGGTGTGGTGGCTCATGCCTCTAGTTCTAGCACTTTGGGAGGCCGAGGCAGGTGGATCACCAGAGGTCAGGAGTTTGAGACCAGCCTGTCCAACATGGTGAAACCCTGTCTCTAAAAAAACAAAACAACAACAACAACAAAAAAAAAACAATGAGGGTATCTTCTGAGAAACGTGTCATCAGGAGATTTCATCTTTATGTGAACATCATAGAGTGCACTTACACAAACCTGGATGGTATAGCGGACTGTGCACCTAGGCAATACAGTATAACCTACTGCTTCTGGGCTGCAAACCTGTACAACATGTTGCTATACTGAATACTGTAGGCAACCATAACACAACGGTGAGTATCTGTGTATCTAAACATATCTAAACATTGAAAGGCTACAGTAAAAATGTAGTATTATAATCTTAAGGGAACATTATCACATGTGGTCCATTGTTAACCAAAATCTCCTTATGGGGTGCATGACAGGATGTGCATTGAAATGGAATGATGTCTGATGTTGTAATGTTACATGGACTCAGTTGAGTGGAGAACAGTTTGTAGAGCATTGTACTGGTTGGGCGGTAGAGGAGAGACTAAGAGCACATCTACATCTGGACAGACGTCAGATATCTCCAAAAGGACACAAAACCAATGTTGGTGGTTACTTCTGCAGAGGAAAAATGGGTAGCTGGATGCAGAAGTAGGACTTAACTTGTTCCTTTTGAATTCTGTACCATGTACATGTATAACCATTTTTTTTCCTTTTTTTTTTTTTAGACAGAGTCTCATTCTGTCACCCAGGCTGGAGTGCAATGGCGCGATCTCAGCTCACTTCAACTTCCACCTCCTGGGTTCAATCGATTCTCCTACTTCCAGAGGAGCTGGGATTACAGGCGCATGCCACCATGCCAGGCTAATTTTTGTATTTTTAGTAGAGACAGGGTCTCACCATGCTGTCCAGGCTGGTCTTGAACTCCTGACCTTGTGATCTACCCGCCTTGGCCTCCCAAAGTGCTGGGATTACGGGCGGGAGTCACCGCGCCCGGAGATATAACCTATTTTTTTAAAGTAACTAAGCTTAAGGTTGGGTGTGGTGGCTCACACCTATAATCCTAGCATTCTGGGAGGCCAAGGTGGGTGGATCACTTAAGTTCAGGAGTTCAAGACCAACAACCTGGGCAACATGGCCAAACCCAATCTCTACAAAAAAAAAAAAAAAAAAACTTGAGTTTAAAAACAAAATAAAGAAATATACAAATTACTTGGATGGGGAAGCTTTCCAGAGAAGAGAAGGATATGAAACTAAAAAGAGAAAGAAAGGGGACATCAGCTTTATCTGTATTGTTTTACTTCTTTTATTTTAATAAAATATGAAACGAAAAGAGAAATAGGAATACAGGTGTTATAACAATATTAGATCTCTACACTTTTCTATATTCACAGACTTTTAAAGTAACATTTGCTACAATTTGATCTAGACTTTTAAAAAGACTTTCTGTTTGTATGATTCTGATGACTAGTCAAGTTGAGTACCACTGTTCTAAGGCTGGTTTAATATTAGAAAATTCAGTCTGGGCACGGTGGCTCATGCCTTAATTCCAGCACTTTGGGAGGCCAAGGCGGGCAGATTACGAGGTCAAGAGATTGAGACCATCCTGGCCAACATGGTGAAACTCTGTCTCTACTAAAAATACAAAAAGTAGCTGGGTGTGGTGGCGTGTGCCTGTAGTCCCACCTACTAGGGATGCTGAGGCAGGAGAATCACTTGAACCTGGGAGGTGGAGGTTGCAGTGAGCAGAGATCGTGCCACTGCACTTCAGCCTGGCGACAGAGCAAGACTCCCTCTCAAAAAAATAAATAAATAAATAAAAGAAAATTCAATCAATGCAATTTACTACATTAACAGATTAAAGGAGAAAAAAATCATATGATCATCTCAATGGATGCAAAAAAACTGATAAAATTCAACATTCATCTATGATCAAAAGAATAATTGGCAAGAAAACGTTCTTAATCTGATAAAATGTAATTAACTATTAAAAAATATACACCAAACATCAAATTTAATGGTGAAGGGTAGAAAAGCTATCTTTTTAGAATCCAGAAAAGAATTAAGATGTTATGTCTATTTAACAATGTACTGGAAGCCTTAAGTAAAGCAATAAAGATAAATAAAAGGTATAAGACTTGAAAAGGAAGAAACAAAACTCATTATTCACAAATTATATGACTGTGTATAGAATAAATTTAGCAAGTTTACTGAATTCACAATCAATGTTATTTCTATATATCAGCAATAAACAAAGTGAAATAACTGTTAAAGGCATCATTTACAACAGAATCAAAAATATCAAGTACCTAGGAATGTCTAACAAGTAATAAGTATTTAACTCTGCATAATATTGAGAAAATGAAAGATCTAAATAGAAATATATACATGTTCAATGTTTGGAAGACTCAGTATTATAAAGATGTCTCTTTTCTTTTTCCAAGTTAATCTATATAGTCAATGCAATCCCAATAAAAAATCACCAAGTATCTTTATACAAAAACACAAAGGAGCATTTTGGGAGGCCAAGGCAGGAGGATTGCTTGAGCCCAGGAGTTCAAGCAATATATTGTCAGCCTGGACAATATAGTGAGACCCCGTCTCTATTCACACACACACACACACACACACACACACAATCAAGAATAGCAAGAATAGCTCAGACTCTCTACTAGATACTGATATTCTATAAGTAGCATTCTTAGTCTATGGTTCACAAAGGATTCTTGGAAAACTTGAGGTCCATGAATTTCAATGGGAAAAAATTACACCTAACTAAAATTTAGCCCTTCCTCCAATTATGAATGTAAGCAGCACACCACAGTACATAATGTTAGTAGTACCTGTGGCTTTGTCACAAGTGGAAACCAGATATCTTTATTGCAGATATCTTGAAATACTGTCAATGCTTATAATCACTTTGATATTATAGTGGTTATTATACCTGCACCAGATCTTATTTATTGCATAAATAAATAAGCCCACATACTTGCATTTTTATGTTCAATAACTATTATATCAATATAATTGATTTCCTTTGTAATCCTATATGTTCATATCTAGCACATATAAAGAATCAATATCTAGCATATATAAAGAACTCCTACAAATATTACAAAAATGACTGATGGCCCCTATAGAAAAATAGATAAAAGATTTGAACAGATACTTCCCAAAAGCAGAAATCCTAATGGCTGGTAAGCGTTTGAAAAGGCATTTAACTTTACTAGTAGTCAGGGAAGTACAAATTAACACCACAAATATATGTCACAACATATCCACTAGACTGGCAAAAATGTAAAAGGCTGATAATACCAAGTACTGGGAATCATGTGAACCAATGCTGACTTTCTACTAGCTAGTGGGAGTATAAGTTGGTACAACCACTTTGAAAAATGGTTTGGCAAAAGCCTAAAGTGTGCATGCCTTATTATCTAGCAATTCTGCTCCTTCAGTATATACCTGGAGAAACTTGTGCCAGTTGTACCAGGATATACATAAAAGACTACTCACAGCAATGTTATTCACAGTGGGCAAAAACTTGAGATGACAATAAAATGAGTAAACAATTGGTGGTGTACTCATACAATGGAATGTTATTCAGCAATGAAGAAATTAGCTGCAGTATGAGGTGGGTGGCTTACCTGAAGTCAGGAGTTCGGGACCAGCCTGGCCAACATGGCAAAACTCTGTCTCTACTTAAAAGTACAAAAATTAGCCAGGCATGGTGGCGTGCACCTGTGGTCCTAGCTACTTGGGAGGCTGAGGCAGGAGAATAATTTGAACCCAAGAGGTGGAGGTTGTAGTGAGCTGAGATCACTCTACTGCACTCTAGCCTAGGCGACAGAGTGAGATTGTCTCAAAAAAAAAAAAAAAAAAAGAAATAAGCTGCAATAACATGGATGAATCTTACATAATATAGAGTAAAAGAAGCAAGAAATAATAAGCACAGCATAATTCCACTTGTACAAAGTTTAAAAACATGCAAAACTGAAATACACTGCTTAGGGATTCCAAAACTAGAAGGTAAAACTGTAGAGGAAAAAAAAGGAAATGATGACTGAAAACCTCTTGAGCAAGGGGAGGAGGATGTGACTGGACAAGACACAGAGGGAGCTTCTGGGGTCTGACCATGTTCCAGTTCTTGAACCAGATGTCACTTTATAATTATTTGTTATTCAGTACCTCTGTGTGCTATGCATTTTTCTGCATACACGTGATATTTCACAATTAAAAAGTTAAAGATCTGAAGCAAAATTGGAGACTTGGGCTGGCGCACAACACTTGCCTGTGGTCGCAGCTATTCAAGGCACCATAAGCACCGCGTGCACTATGAATGAGCCTCTGAACAGCCACTGCACTCCAGCGTGGGCAACACAGCAAGACCCCATTTCTCAAATAATTAATAAAATTTTGTTTTTAAAAAAGACTTAGGTCCATATGTGTTTTTCTGTATTTTATACTTTCCTGATATGTATGTGTTTGTGCATGTGCATGTGTGTATACATACATATACATATGTATTTTTGAGACAGGGTCTTGCCCTGTTACCCAGTATGGAGTATAGTAGTGTGATCATGGCTCACTGCAGCCTCAACCTCCTGGGTTCAAGTGATCCTTTAGCCTCAGCCTCCAGTGTAGCTGGAACCACAGGTGTATGCCAACATGCCCAGCTAATTTTTTTTTTTTTTTGGTAGAGATGGGGGTCTCACTTTGTTGCCCAGGCTGGTTGAAAACTCCTGGCCTCAAGAGAGATCCAAGATGGCTGACTACTAGCAACTCAGGATTGTAGCTCCCAAAGAAAGTGCACAGAACGAGAGGACGCCACACTTACAGATGAATTTTTGTTGCCCGCAGACCAGGAGATTCCCAGCGGAGGAGCCCCACGGGTCGCCAGCACGACTCTTGTGGCGAGCGTGGCGGTTTTGCCGGTGCGCCGGCGTGGCGGTTCTCAGTGCAAAGTAAACGGGACTGAGTCCCCTTTTGGTTGACGTTTGGTGCTCTGGGAAGGCAGAGTCGCCTATTTACCTGATTGAAAAAGGGATTCAAGAGGGAAGCCAGACCAGAGATTCCCGGGCAGAAAAGCACCACGAATCTTAATGCCGCCGTTTTAGTCAGCGCAGTGGGTTGCTCAGATTTCGGCGCTGGGAATCAACAAGTTGGACGTCCACTCAGAGACCTAATTTGAAAGTTGGCAATTATAAACGACAGGTGGATAAACTTATAATGATGAGAAGAAACCAGCGTAAAAAGGCTGAGAATACTCAAAATCAGAATGCCTCTCCTTCTACAGGGGATCATAGTTCCTCATCAACAAGGGAACAAGGCCTGATGGAGAACGAGTGCGATCCATTAACAATTAGGCTTCAGAAGGTGGATAATAAGAAACTTTTCTGAGCTAAAAGAACATGTTCTAGCCCAATGTAAAGAAACTAAGAACCTTGAAAAAAGGTTTGACGAAATGCTCATGAGAATAGACAATTTAGAGAGGAATATAAGTGAATTAATG